>QDHC01007347.1:0-38330 GCA_013186455.1 Papilio dardanus tibullus | reverse complement strand
TTGGTTTTTGTCCATGGGTGTGAGGGAGAAGCCCTTGAAGTTGCCGAAGAAGTTGACCGTAGGGTTGAGGTTGCCGTTGGGGCTGCGCTCGGCGTCGCGCAGCAGGCTGGAGCTCATGTCGTCAGTGTTGGAGAGTGTGTGCACGCTGACAGGCTGAGGGTTGTTTGGTCCGCCACTTTGGAAGTTCGCAGCGAACTTGCTCGCGCCTCGCGACAGACGTCGCTGCAAACTTGTCTTTTTCGGTGATTGTACACTGGAAATTGATATTATAAATTGAAATACATATTTCGACAAACACATTGTTTAAAATACGAGTATATTACTCATGCCGTGCACAAAATATGTTAAAATATCTAACATTGTGAAATGGTTATTTTTGAACGTGTTAAAAGTACATATCCAAAATGTATTTCTCAAAAATGATGAAGAAAAAAGATAATATGAAAAATTAGTTGTTCCAATTAAAAATGAGATACACCGAACATTCCATGCGTTTAAAAGTTAATCATGCAATCATGCAACATATAAAAACCCATGAAAAGCAACTCACCGAAAAAACAAGACCATCACCTTCTAAAGTACATATAAAATATTGCCAGTTTTAAATTTGTCAATTTTTAAAACTGGCAACATTTCTACATTAAAAAAGCAATCATAGATCCAATAATATTTATTTCTAGCAAACCATACAAACACCCAATATCATTAGTTACTAACTACAGTTACAAAATAAAGAGTTTATCTCAAAATATTTAATATAAACCACGAATATTATATTATAAGAGAGCAAGTAAGGATTATTTTTCTTTTATAATTATTTTTTTTTAAATAATTTATGACGAACAAGACTTTTTAATCCGACTTCCTGAATAAGGAGGTTCTTAATACGTCTGTTTTTTTAAATTAAATAAGTGTATATACCCAATAATGTGAGATAAACTCTTTACAAAAGGTACAGTAATAAGAATGAATTATATAAGAGCAAAACTAAAAATTGAATACTAGTACTACGTGCTATGATATACATTAAAGTGAACACCAAATACCAAAGTGACAAAGAACATAAAGAAAATAACCCAGTAAAGCTAAGTAAAAAGAGAAAAACATACAAAACCATCCAGCGAAAAGAGTCTTTTTAGATGTAACTCTTTAAAAGAGTATAAACAATGTAAATGAGTTCTTTATTAGAACTCAAGAGTAACTTTTTTTAGATGTAACTCTTTAAACGAGTCTAAAAAGTTTAAAAGAGTTCTTTATTAGAACTCAAAAGAGTCACATCTTTTTAGATGTAACTCTTTAAAAGAGTTTAAAAAGTTTAAAAGAGTTCTTTATTAGAACTAAAAAGAGTCACATCTTTTTAGATGTAACTCTTTTAAAGAGTTGAAAAAGTTTAAAAGAGTTCTTTATTAGAACTCAAAAGAGTCACTTCCTTTTAGATGTAACTCTTTAAACGAGTCTAAAAGAGTCACTACTTATTACTCGTAGATGTAATTCTTTTCATCGGATGGATTGATACTTAAAATAATTAAGAAGACATATGCATATTAAAAAGATTTAACAAAAAGAGTTCTCCAAATGTTAATGAAATAAGTAGCTAATGACAAAAAAGCATAGTTTGTATGCAAATCTACAACAAAACAGACAAATTGTGCACTTGTTATTACTAAAAGTACATACTAATATACACTAATTTTAGAAATGTATGTAATTGTAGAGTTTAATATTTTGTAACATGTTTTAAAGAATTTTGACTAGTATTAATTTAAAGAAAAACAAGATGTTTAGTTGAGAAATTAAGCTTAATAGTGATGAAAGATTTGTATGCAAAAACTATGAAGCCAATTTAAAAAAAATCATCCTTAGAAAGTTATATTATCAGTGAATTAAGCTAATTTATTGCTATTTTTACTTAAAACGTATAGATATTACCTTTAAATTATTTATGTTCTTTTGAATGCATGCACTTTTTGTCCTAAAACTTCATCATATAAACCGTTGTTTTTAATTTTGTACATACGATTTTGAGAATTTTCTTTATTTTTTATCATCTCATTTGTCGTTGAAGCTAATCCGGTATTAACTATCACCGTTTTTAAATCAGAATTAACCGTTTTTGTACCGTTATTTATATTTGTTTTAATTGTTTTTTTAATATCATCAGTGTTATTTTTATCTATAACATTTGTTTTTTTTTTAATTGGCACATTATTTGTTTTAATATGTTCTTTACCTATTTTTTCATTGGTTGTTGAAGTTAAACCGGTATTAACTATGACAATTTTTTTATCTATGGAATTAGAACTTTGAGGTTTATTTTCGTTAACATCTATTTTATTAATATCTTTATTATTATTAAATTGTTTTGTTGACGCTGTTTTATTTAAATTGAATACTTTGTAAAAGCAATGTTTCGTTTTAGCAAATCTAACTTGGTTGCTATTATTTTCTTGTAGGGTCTCGTAAATATGATCTTCATCTGTTGTTATGTTATTTTCTTGTTTGTTTGGTATTTCATTCCGTTTGAAATTTATTAGTTTTAGAAGAGAGTTATTAATAAGGAATGTATTAAATCTGTTTTGTGTGTTTGTTGTGTTTTTCTTGAATATGTTATTTACGTACGTTTTGCGAGGTTTCTTCCAGCAGAGCGTGTTGTGTCTGGAGTAGTAGAGGAGGAAGAGCAGCAGCAGTATTGAAGGTAAGATGCCGAGGAATATCACATACATCGCTACCATGAAGTTACGTTGGACTGGGGACAAATTAAAATATTTTTAACATACTCATAACTCGTTTTTTTTTTATTTACATACATTTATGAGGGGAAAAAAGACGTTAGAATACATAATTAATTTTCATTTAACGTTGAAAAGGTCTTAACTATCATTCAACTTAGAAAAAAAAATTGGAAACTAATTGTAGCATACAATAGAATTTCTAATGATTATTTTCTTAACATTAAAGTGACAAATATACATATTAAAATGTAGTATAAGTAAATAAATAAACATACTGCTAGAATCAGTAGCTGGTCCTGAATCGTACGAGCCACCGGGGCCGGGCAGCGCGCATAGCGGCGGCGCGAACCCAGCCTCGCAGTGACAGTGTCCTACAGAAAGTAACACTTATTTATAGATAATAATAAATCAAACAGTTATCTATACTAATATTATAAATAAGAAAAGTTTATATTTTAATATGTATTGAAATAACTCAAAAACTACAGAACCAATTTCTAAAATTCATCATTAGAAAGCACTATTCTCGAGTAAAATAAGCTATAGTTTTTGATTCCACGCGGACGAAGTCACGAACGACAGCTAGTATATTAATAAAGACTTACGAAGTAAATAGAAATAAAGTTTTGTGTAAAAAATCATAAATTGGTTGTACAAAAACGCCTGTTAAAGAACAATAGCAATGTTGTCCAATCAAATAATAGCCTAACTTGAAACAATAAACTCTCGCTTTAACTATTTTTTTTCATAAGGCAAAAATAAATTAAAATAAATAGACATTTTTCAACATTAATTTCTTGGCACATTTAAACTTTAACGGGAGCTAATGTAATTTATTTATATTAATCAAAATGTGCAGTATAGTATACCTTCAGAATTACAAACTCCATGTCCGGAGCAGTTTGTGGGGCATACAGCTGTCTCTTTCTTCGCTATCGCGGCTCGCACCGCTGCTATATTCACACACCTTTGATTTAAACACATCTGGAAATAAAACATTATAACATTTATTTAATAATGTAAATTAAAAAAAAATCATACTTCGTACAAATTAATATATTTTCTTTACCAATAACGAAAATCCATTTAAAAAAAATGATTTTTTTTTGTCTATATTTGTTGCAGGTAATCTCCGAAATTATTGAACTTATTTTTACGGGACTTTCACTGGGGTATAGCTGATTTCTGTGAGCATGTTATAGTTTATTTTTTTATTAACGCGGACGTAATCGCTGGCGACAGCTAGATCATACCTTATCATCTCCACATTTAGCACCGTCGGGCACCATGCCGGGGTCAACATCGCTAAGACCGAGGTCGATTATTGCCGTACGGCATGGGATTATAGTACCTGCAATACATTTTATTTTTTATTCAGTCCTCCCTTAATGTAGATTTCGTACCAAAAATAGTGAATACAACCCTAAGTTACTATATGGATCCCAACCACACAGATCAGAGCAGATTTTTATCTTAAAATTGAGCTTTATGCCGATTAAAACAAGATTTAATTTTACTTTTCAAGACATTCGCTATTGAAATAAAAGTGCTTAGCAAAATTACACCTTATTTAAATGAAATAAAGCTCAATTTTACAGTATAAAACAGGTTCGTATGCAGGGCCCCCGTTACCATATATGCAAAGTGTGCAAATGCACACGGGCGCCATCCTTAAGAGGCACCCAAAAGCCAAAACCACGAAAAAAAAAAGAAAAAAAAAACTTAAGGGGTGCCAAAATCCTTTTTTGCATACAGGCGCCCCCTGACGGGGGGCCCTGTTCGTACGTGCATTTTCATACCATTATTATTGATGAACAACGCTGAGAGCTGAGCTACAGACTCCATGCCGAACTCGAGGCGCTCATTGAGGTGCCTGCACTGCAGCAGACCGCAGCGTGCGTCCTCAGCGGCGCACGGCCGATAGATCTGCCGTATGCGGTCGTAGCCGCAATTGCCGTGCCTATTACAAATAACGGTAATATTTTAAGCAACTCTTTGACAACCAACCCAAATCCAACCTTGGTGATATTTGGTAGAGTTTTAGAAAAACAACCCCCGGAGTATGGTTGAAATTTTCGTAATATTAATTAGCTTTTGCCCGTAGCGAAGAATTACCCGTGGATAGTGTTAGTAAGCGGTCAAAAAATTGTTGAAATCGATTCAGTAGTTTTTGAGTTATTTCAATAAATACAAAAATACAAAGTTTCTCTTTTTATAATATTAGTATAGATTAGTGCGCGATAATAACGTTTACGAATTAATAGCTGACCTTCTTATATTATTTCAAAATTCTATGGTAAAGTAGCTTTTGTAGTTTAGGAGTTAATAATCTAGTTTTCGAACATTATCGTATCTTATCCATTCTCATAGTATCTATATAGTTATTTCAATATAGAATTATTTTAATGAATTACTCCTTATGTGATTTTTTACCAACTCTGAGTGAAGTTACGAGTAGGTTGATTCTGATACTAACTTGTTGCCCTTGATGTTACTAGATGTGTAACATCTCGTGTCGGAGCTCTCGCCCGTGGAGCCCCACAGCAGCCGGCACTGGTCCGTGTGCGAGCGGCACGCGCCGCGCACGCAGTACGCCTGCAAACAACATAATATGTACCGTAAACTTACCGAAGATGCCAATAAATGCGAAGAGTTGTCAACAACGTCATGAGTCTTGCCAACTGTCAACCATCTGCATGAGTCTTGGCAACTGTCAACCATCGTCATATCATGTCGTTCATAAATAATCATGAAGTCGTGAACTTTATCTATCATTGTCAATTATCTTCATGAGTCTTGTCAATAATCATTGTCGTTATTAATGATGTCGATCGTTGTCAATGATCGTCCCAAGTTTTGTCAACCGTCATTATTGTTGTCAACCATTGTCATTTTCTCGTCAATTATTATCATGAATCTAGTCAAACATCGTCATGAGTCATGTTAATCCTCATCCATGTTTACCTGTTCATTGCCGCACGGCGTGGTGTCCATGCGATGTACATCTTTGGGACAGTACTCAGAATGCCCGCTGCAGTACTCTGGCAGGTCGCACTCGCGGTCCGCCGACCGGCACACTGTGCCCGCTGATTTTGGACGACATGTCTAAAACATAAGATAACTTACTTAATATTAAGTGAATTATTCTTCGAAAATAGACATACGACTGTACTCTGTTTTAGTACCCTTTTTCAATGGACACTATTATGGAATAGGACACTGTAATGGAAATCCATCAAATTCAAGCTCGTCGACATGTACTAGTGTACAGTTCTACCAAAGTAGTTGAGTAGTGCACAGTTCCACCTAAGTAGTTGAGTATTGCTCCACATGAATAGTTAAGTATTGCACCATTTTACCTCTTAATTGTGAACATGTCCCACCAAACTTTAGTTGAGTATTGCAAATGTTTCATATAACTATAGTTAGCTCCACTAACCTTGAAATCGCAGCACTCCCCTGCGGCGCAGCTGGCGTTGGCGCGCAGCATGCAGGTGGCGGGGTCGCAGCAGGCGCTGCAGGCGCTCGCGCCGCGCCCCGCGCCGCAGTCGCACTGCTCACCAACCTCCACGAAACCGTTCCCACATGTTGGCGACTCGAAAAGACGTTGTGGTTTGTTTCTGGAGTTGTATTGTATTGTGGTGGGATATCGTGATGTTTGTTGATAAATTGGCAATGGTTATTCAGGATAAGAGCCGTTTAAGATTGACATAAGCAGGTTTCTAACAATTTTTAACTCCCATAAGCAGAGCTCTAAACCACTTTTCCGTACTTACGTGAACCTTGGTATATGCTTTTTTCTTTTTAACATGGATATTCTGTTTTTTATTTTGTCATGAGAAGTATACGTAATCATCACCAGACCCTACATCCATGTTATCGAAAATTAACAAATCATTGACTCCCTATAGGCAAAATAAAACCAACCTTAGACAATAATCCATTCCCCGTTCGAAAGACAGCGCTAAAGACCTCAAACTGCAAGAAGACCAGTGTATCGGCACCACCGAAGTGCTGGACGGACTCATGATGCACTTCTCGTCAGGACATTCACAGTCTTCTTCCGTGTCGTGTTCCATGCCGAAGTTGTGGCCCATTTCGTGCGCTATGGTAGTGGCAACCAACCCTATAACTTCGGAATGGTTGGTTGCAACACCGCCAGAGAATTCAAATGTACAAATTGGCCCTTTTAATGCTTTCCCTACAACCCCCTCTTGGAACTTTTGACGACTGGAATTAAATATTTTATATTACGATCACTTCAAAATAAAAATGTGAATTCATTGTGACGTCATATAACTCTAATCGAACAGTTAGGTTAGTTAGGTTAGGTTTTGTTAAACATTATTGGATAATAAAATATTATTGTTTTTGCTAATTTGAGATTTTTCATTTTGATTATGAGATTTGCAAACCCTTCAAAATCTTTGGATTTTTTTACAATGGCTTTTCTTTTCAATTTAGGTGATTTCTTCCTTATTATATTTGCTTATACTCACGTCAACAGATGAGCATTGTCATTTGGTATTTGTGATAAAAGTCTCATCCTTCTGTATTCAAGAAAATGTGTCAATGTCCTATCTCCGTTCTCCTCTAAATGTATTTCGTCTCTCTCACTCCACACCACTACACCTACTAGCGCTATGAAGATATTTAGAGGTGCATAAACCTGAAAATAAACATCAACATTTACAATTTTTGACATCTGTTAGAGTATTTTTTTTATATTATAAAGTGGCAAACGAGCAAGCGTCCACCTGAATTTGCTGAAATAGCAAAGCGACCGCTGCCCATAGACATCTGCAATTGCAAATGAATTGCCTACCCTTAATCTATGGAGGAGACGCAACAGCAAGAGGTATTACTGTTCCTATGCGTCCCCCCCCAGCCAATCCACTTCCCCTTCCCTTCTTTTCCTTATAAGAAAAGGATAGGAAGGAAAAGTGGACTAAAATAAGGCTCTGGTAAGACCGAGTATAATCGGGGACTGATTATTCTTTTACTTACAGAGTTAATAATATTAGCGACATCTTTCAACTGTCGATGTACGGTCTGCAAATTCTCTCCGTTCGCTTTGTACTCTCTATTATCTGCGACCAGCACCAATTCTACGTATCTCGACTGCTTGTTGGCGTTGAAGGGTCCCCGCACATAGGTATCGTCGTAAGTCTCGCGTTTGTACTGAAAATAAACTGTGACGTCACGAGTACAGTCTACAAAAAAGTTTCGACGAATAAATTAAACTACAGTTCTAAACAATTACAAGATAACTTAAACCCTTAATTAAAAAAGTCTCCAAGGGTTAATTAATAGTCACCGTGGAGTTATTAGAATGTATTTAAAGTTCCAACTAAAAATCCAATAATCAAAATTACTTAAAATAGTAAATGGTTATAATTTAACAAATAACATCATAGCATTATTTCTTTTCCCTTATTCAATAGTATACACTTCATAAACATGGTCAATTACAATGGTATTTACCCTATTAATTCGACTCTGTTCGATACTGCGTCTATTGTTATGCTTCTCCATCAATTGCGGGTCGTACTGCGTGTTGTTGGTGACACCGCCCTCGTATCCACAGCGATGTATAGCTTGCATATCCGAGTGATCGTACACGTAATGTTGAGAATTGAACTCACCACCTGGAAAGTTAAGACGAACGTATGACGTCACTCTTTATCCAAACAGGGTAAACAAGGCAGTTGTTGACCATAGGTTACACTTAATTTGCCCAGGTTGTTAAAATATGATCACTATCAACACTAACTGAGGCTCTTAGAGTTGCTAAGTGGACGTTAACGTCGTCTCTTAATATAGAGCTAGTATCAGAAAACACTAAGGGTCTATTTAAATACAGTCAAACCTGGTTAAGCGAGACCTGGATACGCAAGAAACCTCTAAAAGCGAGAGTCATTCTCTAGTCCTAGCGAGCTACCTCCTTAAGCGAGAAAGAAACCTCTATAAGCAATACAAATATCGGTACTCTGGACTTTTGCTTATCCAAGCTTTTGGCTGTAACTATTAAGGGACTATAAGTGCAGTAGTAAGTCTGTTCGACACAACTCATTTCATAGACATAGTTAATTTCACCAACTCACCTTCAGCAGGCTCTATATATCTCATCTCTGTACCATCGTACACCACGCCCCGCACACCGTGGCAGGTGGAAACTGCCACCCACGAGTTCTCCTTGCCACGAACCTTGCCAGAATACTGGCATATATCCAACTCCTGGAAAAAAATATTAAAACAATAGTCACTTAGCTTGCCAAACTGTAGAGTCCTTGTCACAAAGTACTTAGTCTTACTTCCTTCTAGGTAACTAAAATGAAGGTAGAAAAAATAATTATATTCGATAGACATAATATATGTTAATGATACCTCTTTTTTAGGCTTATGCAGGACGGTCTCTCCATTCTTTTGATAGCTGAGGACATGGTTGTCAGTGACCAGGTCCTCGTTCAGTCTCAAGTCCAGCAAGTGCTCTTTACCGTCTATATCCAACTTAACCGTCACCTCAGGATGGTGCGCCCCTGACTGCAATAAAAAAGTAATTAGACAGGAACGAAAATAGCAAATTGTTCAAATTGTAAGTTGTTTTTTCTGTGTATAATGTTTGGTAAAAACCCTAGGAAGCAATGAATGGGTTGCGAAAAAGTCGCATGATTAGGAAGGGAGTGTAACAACTAATGACGGATAGATTTGCAAGTCAAAAACTGTTTCATCGACCCTACACGAGTGAGTCAGAGTCCTTAAAGAGTCAGAAAGATAATAAAGAAATTACACAAATAAATAAACCATAATTACAACAAAAAAATGTGGGAAAGAACACGAAGAAGGCGGCTTGTGAATCAGATCACTGACACGTGATGACCACGACGAGTCGGCAAAGACTCTTGCTACGAAGAAGAAGAAGACTAACCAAACGACACCACGATGTTCAAAATCTCTCAATCTGTTTAGACTAGAGAAGGTTTAGATTCATAGAACGGGCAAAAATATAGATAGGAGATGGAGGCTAAACGGATTGAGGTCATCCGTTAACGGAGGTGATCGGATGTGGATGTCCGTCGAAGGATGTTACGTAATGAATAACCAAGCTGTTCTGTGGACTATTATTATGTCTTATTGAACAGACACGGTATAAAACTGTGATAATTACATATTACTCAAGAATAAGCAATAATAGTATTATAGGCGTCTTGAATGAAAGTAGATAATACTTCCCGATAAGTCAGGGTATCACTAGACTAACCAAAGATTTGAATTTTCCAATATTTGTAACAAATAAACTCAAAAACTACTGGACCAATAGTATGCTAAACATTGTAATGAAATATTTAGAAGATAAACCACAAGTGCCAAGAATAATATCACCAAAACCTGTATTGGGTTATGTTGCAATTACATAACCTTAGTAGTTAAATTAACAAAATATAATTCGCAAAATCATAACTAATCAACATTCAAAGGTCAAATTCGCGAATCAATGACGCGATATTTCTAATTGAAAAACACACACGCGGTAAACATTTGCAAGCAATTAAGACCTTTATGTACTAATGAATCTAAATGTTCGCCATCAAGGCCTTTTGTTTTGAAAGGCGTCAGTGTTTAGCTGTCATAGCTTTAGGGTGACGATTATTGAGCTTAAATATAGGACATTCAGTGAACACATAAAACACGTATTCACATATCGAACTTGTTATCTTTATAGAAGCCATATGTCGCACACTTGCACTTGTAGTGCCTTCACCTCTTTACTTTCCTTTGAGTAATATCCTAAATAATCAAGATTGCGTGGTTACTGTATAGAGGCTTATACGTAACCCAGTTTGCATGGCCCAGTAAATTGATAGGTTTATAACTCCGGTCCTACATTACCGTAAAATGTTATTTAGTAACAAGGGTCACGAAATGTTTTAGATAGTAGCTATTACAAATAGGACTGCATAAAATATCTGAGCTCATATTAAAAACTAGCCGTTGTTCGCGATTTCGTCCACGTAGAATTAAAATATATAGTTCATGTTACTCGTGGATAATATAGCTTTCTAACGGTGAAAGAATTTTTGATACCCGTTCAATAGTTCTTGAGTTATCTCAGACATACAAAATACAAAGGTTTCATCTTTATAATATTAGTATAGATAAAAAAATGATTGTTCCGGATAAACTCAAAAACTATTAAACCGATTTTAATAATTCTTGTGCTAATCAAAAGATATTCGACCAGCGAGCCAAATAGACAATTACGCGGCATTGCCCTAGCCAACAGGCCTAATTTTAATCCACTTTCCCTTCCTATCCTTTTCTTATGAGGAAATGAATGAAGGGAAATGGATTTGGCGGGGAGGGGACGTATAGGACGAGAAATTATCCTCTTGCTGCTCGTCCTCTGTAGATTAAGGGTAGGCCACGCATCTGCATTGCTGATGTCTATGGGCAGCGATCGCTTCGCTATTAAAGTGAATCAAGGTGGCCTCTTCCTCGTTTGCTACTTTTTAATATTAAAGTAAGCACGGCGGAACCATGTAGTCAGTTTTCATTGGGAACTTTAGTATAAAGGTAACTTAGACAGTGCCAACGCTAACTCAAGGGTACTAAAACTTACATCATCTCTTGTAGTGGTAATTTCTCTTTTACTCCGTCCATGATGCACTGCTGGCCGCACCAGTCTATGTCTTCTGAACTCTGGAGCTGGACTTTCTGGAACAATGAAAAAATAAATTATTTCATTACAAAAGCAAGAGCTTGGTCTTAATTTATTATACTTTTTTTATATTACAAAGTGGCAAAGGAGAAAGCGGCCACCTGGAGTCGCTGAAATAGCGAAGCGACCGCTGCCCATAGACATCTGCAATTGCAGATATGTTGCCTACCCTTAATCTTCGGAGGAGCATTCTCATCCTATGCGTCCCCTCCCCCGGAAATACAGTCAAGGATGAGCGAGAATCATTCTCTGGTTCCGGCGAACAACCTACATAGGCGAAAAACCTGATTAGAGAGAAACGAGACGAATATCGCAGTCCCTTGGACTGTCATTTATCCAGGTTCGACTGGTACATACTACATTTTCTATAGCACACTAAATAACTTATGTTCTAAGGGTTATCCTTAGGGAATTTATAAAATAATAATTATTAATTAATTATAATTAAAAACGGATATGCACGTGCGAGCACCCAATCACTGCATTAACAGGAAATTAGTCACTGCGTGTGATTCATAGGAAAAATGCATACGCTTATAAACTGCACTTGTTTATAAAGCGTAACATCACGGAAATAATTTTAACGAGAGTTTCCACCGCCAAAACATGCTGTAATCTTTCTTCTATATTTTGTACCACCAGCTCACTATACATCCCCACCGAGGAGCGCGGAGCCTACCCCCTTAGGAGTGACTAGGCCATAGTCAACCGCGCTGGCCCAGTGCAGGTTGACTTCACACATATCTTTCTTACTTCGCCGATATGTGCATCAATCACGATGTTTTCCTTCACCTTACGGTCGCGTAAATATGTACATATATTTCATATTTTATTTAGTAATAAATATTTACAATGGTAACCCATGGTTATTAAACTTTCAACTTTTTTCAACATTCATAAACAACCCAATTGTCTAGACAAAAATACATTTGAACAGCTGCATGAATAAATCTTCCATTTCATTCATAATCAACCCCATGCAAATGTCACGAATAAAATATTAACACATACAAACACAACAGACGCCTGAATTGTAGACAATTGGCGACGCGTGCGGGACTACTGTCGAATTTAACGCTAGTGTTGTCCAATCCCTACAGACTTATCGATAAAACTGTTACCCACTTATTCCGAAATGTATAAAGTACTGCGATAAACGAGGACCAATAAGTCGTCGATTATACGATACTGGAGGACACTCGGAACTAAATAAGACCAGGGGTCTCATTGGACCAAATTATGTATCATAAGAAGTACCAGGAACAAGGATGTTCTGTATTTTGGAATACATTTTATGAATGTACCAGTACCAAACGTAGAAAGTAAAACAGTAATAACGCTGATTCTCGCTTCACAATAATGCAGTTAAAGTTATATCGATAAAATAAAAAAAAATAACTATAGAAACAACGACATACCTGTTGGTGAACATTACCAAGTAACTTTTTACATAATATATCTACGCATGTACATAAGGCGTTCACATGACTACAGAAGTTAGACAAAACAAAATAGTGAACATTGATCTTGTCGGAACACAATAAAAAAATATCATTTGTGCAATGTTAGAGATGTGGACAGGTGTTTATTTTATTCTTTCATACCTTTAAAGGGTTATTAAATAAGCAAATAAGAAACATGTATCCGAATAGGGAACTTATGTGTTATTCAATTCGACTTATTATATATAAAATTATTTATTTTATTATATTTATTTTAAATCGAGTTATCGACTACAAGCTACATCACTAATTAGGATGTTTCTATTAAAAGCGTAACAGGTTTCCTCATCACAGCACCGTATATGTGCCAAATGGTAAACTGCTGGGTTTACATGCCAACTCTTTATTAACCATCCTACGAGACACAAAGAGACAGAGACATTAATTTTTAAACCTGTCTTTTTCTATACTTAACATTATAAAGAGAGAAACTTTGTATTTTTGTTTGTATTGAAATAACTCAAGAACTCCTGAACCGATTTCAAAAATTCTTTCACCATTAGAAAGCTACATTATCCCTGAGTAACATAGGCTATATTATTTAATTCCACGCGGACGAAGTCGCGCGCAACAGCTAGTATTTTATAGCATAAAGCACAATAGAAATAATTAAGAAAGAAAATAACAATCTTACGTCAACTAGATAATTAGATAGTTAAAATGAGAGGATGAGGTTATTATTTCGATTACTCGTAATAATATTATTATGTTTGTAGTGTTAACGAAAGTTAATGTGGGTTCAAATCAAATCACATTTTGGAGACAATTCACCATCGAACCACGTCAGTCCAGTGTACGCTATTTAGAAATATTTAATTATTACATTTAAGGAAGAAAAAAAATCAAAATGAGTTTTCTTTGTGAGTACAGCCAGCATAAAAGATACGAAAGTGTCACGTGTAAAAGTGAACGCGTTTCAGATAAATAACTTTTAATTTCGTTTGCCTCCGGGTACTTTCTCGTTTTCCTTCACAATCGATATAAGCCAATATTGTTCGAAACTTTTGTTTTTTTCGTACATTTTAAGTGGCAATAATTGAAAGGTCTAAAGAGAGAATTGGAGAAATTTTAATGTCGTTTCTTATTATACTATTTATCACTTGTCCTTATCACACACTGTGTACCAGGTTTTCGGTCTCTAGATCAACCATTCGTAATTTCAGTTTTTTTTTTATCATTGCATTTTATAAAAAACGCTGCACTTAGACGAAAAAAAATCAAAGATTTGTTAAACATCATTGTCATAATTTCTGCAAAAGTCGTATTTTCTTACAAAAAATATCGCTTGAAAATTGTAAACCACAATGTAAACCTAGCTTTACTCAGTTTAGTACTCGTATAAAGTCTAGATACAGACCATTGACCTGTGAGCCGGCGCTCGCTCATTGTCACAAATATAAAAATTACTCCTGCAAACGGACAAGCCTAAACGACCCAGTTTTTCTATTCACTAAATGACTGTCTATGAAATAATACTCTAGTAACAAGTAAAATTATAAGAACAAAAGAAGTTATAAGACAATTCAATAGTTTGTTAAATCGCTATTTAATAGTTAGTAACTAATCCATCGTTAATTTAGCAAACCACAGAACACACACGATGAGTCACAGTGTTTTTGTGTGTGTCTTAAGTACAATGTACCCACATTTAATTAAATAACATCGCGAAGTTGTTGCATACTCGTATATTGCAGGCCACACACGTTAGGTTATAAGACTAACCCTGCAGATATAACAAAAGCTTTATCGAGTTTCGAGTTTGGAGAAGGAGGGAACGCAAAGGCAGGGGGAAATCCTCTTTCTGTGCGTTCCCTCCTCCGTAGATTAAGGGTACGCAACGCATCTGCAGTTGCAGATGTCGATGGGCAGCGGTCGCTTCGCTATTTCAGCGAATGCAGGTGTCCGCTTGCTCGTTTGCCACCTTATAGTATAAAAAAAGTTTCAGTACACACATCTATGTTGTTTTTGTCGAAACAATGATACAAAACTCTAACGTGTGTTGCCAGTGTAAGTTTATAGATATGCCGCCACACGCGGAGAATTCGCTCAGCTTTAATTTCGTTGTGGCCCAATTCGGTTAAAAATAGTGACAGAATTTAGCGTTTGTCGGTTCATTCACGCCGCAACGGGTTCTGAGGACTTTAGGAATTTTATAAACATAATTCAAGAAAATATCGAATATTGTACCAAACTGAGTGATAGGATTTATAGAAAACTAGCGGTCGCCCACGACTTCGTCCGTGTGAAACGTTTACAAAATATTTTTTTAAATAGTAATAGAACCCAATAAGCAAAATTTCAAGTTTCTAGGACTCCATACAAACTTTGGACCACCATTTCGGACCCTTAGTTAAACCTTTTTTAAAATCCTTTCCACCTACGTAGTAACATTAACCTCTATAGAAAATTTCAAGTCTAGACTCAGTAGTTTTGGCTGTGCGTTGATTTTAAAATTTCCGTATGCTCTTTTCTATGTATAGATGTAGAGCTGAGTATAAATTACATTCTAATGATTAACTAATACAACAAAGTCTTTGAAAAGTAATAAAAAGTGGTCACAATTAACTCAACCATAGATAAAGATGTATGTAAGAAGACAGAAAAGGGATGGAAGCTTAGAAGGGGAAGGTCATCGTTGTCCTGCAACTTTTAATCTAAATGTATGAATACTCGTAGTTATTATTTACAAACCAAATAAATAAACATACTTATTGTTCACCATAATAAAGTTAAGTTATATCTTAGCAATACTAGGAAGTTACTTTACGCAACATTTACTGTACAGTTAAATGTACAACAGGTTGTAAATGGATTCATAAATACCACACCCACGGTACAATCCATGTTAAATCCTGGCTAATAATTCTGAAACCTACGTTATTTAATACGTAACTCTTAGGTAATTATGATAAAACAAAAACTTGGTTAAAATTACTAAAGTTTGCCGGAGGAATAAGAATAAATCTGGTCAGATAGACCAGCAGCATGTTATATTGCGAACAAAAGTGCCAACACTGTCCTCTGAGCTAAGTCTTGTTCGCATTAGGATAGTATTTTAGTCGAGTAAAAAGTGTCCGAACAAAGGATTTAATAATCTACTCTACTAAAATTTTGCTGTCCGGACACGTTTAGTTACTAAATGAATTGCTACTCGACTAAAATACTATCCTGGTGTGTTCAAGGCTTTAATCATTTCGATGTAATCAATGTATTTACTATTGTGGTTTGTACTATAGCCTAAATGGCTTGTCCAATTTTAAAGCCAACGTTGTCACAAGACTTGTATTCTTACCTGGAGTGTCAGTATACAAACTATAGTTGTTCTTCAAGTACTAAAACTGCATCTTTGTCTTGCTAAGTAAATCAAAGTGAGAATGTTTAACACTTGTCCATTGAAGCGAGACTCGTAGATCCGTTACACCGTTCGAATTACCAATTAACCTCGTACTGGTTTCGAGCGCTAACCGACACTGGGTCAGTTTGAACTGGTAAGTTGATACAACTGCAACTAACCCACCTGCTACCGTGGAGTAGAAATAGGTCGTTGATATTCATAACATGCATCTATGTATTTAAAATATGATCCTAAAGCTTAAGAAACATTTTAGTTCAAGTATTCCTTGACTTATTGTTTTTGTACAACCTTTTAAAGACTGGTTTGGATGGCTTATACTGCTACATTTTAACTTGTAAACCCTCAACGTTATTTCCCACCATCGTACATTACCTTCAAGTTTACGGCGAACCTCTTTGTGTCCACGTGAACCAGTTTGTGATCTACTACTCTAAATTGTTCTCTTTTAGGTTTTTCTTCATCTTCATAACTATACACATTGCCACTACTTTCATCTTCATCATCTCTTTGTCTAAAGCGATACAATCGATTTCACACTTCACTAAACATTTATAATATTACAAGTAAGGCATCGAACCCGGAATGTCGTAACACAAATTGCCGTGTTCTAACTGCATAGCGGGTATTAAATAATAACAGACAAGTAGTAGGAAAGCGAGATAGTGCAAGCGACGTGGGAGGCTGGACTGTAATCACTAACTCATTTCCTGTAACTCACAAACGAGATGTTGTAATGTACTTTTTTAAATGATTTACAGAAACATGAAGTAAATCAGAAGGTCTAGAGGTTGACTCTTAAGAGAGAGGATTGGAAATTGCTTAATTGTCTCCGTCTGTTTCAAAGGGATGAAGAGTGATGACTTAAACAATTTGGACCAATTTGTATCAACATTATTAGCGATTTCACTACAAGGCGAACAATAACCAGTGGCTATTCAAATTCTAGTATTTTAATTTGCAACTTTCTGAAACGGCATTTAAGTAACAGCGTATTTACAGCAAGCTTGATCTCCAAAGTATTATTATAAAATTCGATTCAAGATTCAGCCGTAAGCATAATAAGACAAAGCAAAGACAAACATAGTATGTAGGAAGTACAATAAGATTCCTAAGGCATACCGCTATGGCGTGTGAATATGTCCAACAAAGACATGTCGTTAGTGACGTATGGTGACGTACTGTCTTCAAAGAGAATTCTTTTGTCTTAGACACTTGTCTTTTGTTTCTCTACTTCACTACCATCCATGGGTTTCCACTGCATACAGATGTTGTTATACATATTCTTGTCTCTGTTACGTCAAGGATAATGAAAGGGACGGTATTAATACAATCGCTGGAGTAGAATATGTTAACCGTGGGTTACTGTTGTCATCAGACATAAGATAAAAGTATGTTTTGTACAAGTGTTTCTTCAGTGTAAACGCAAGCTAAACTATCCTTGTTCGACAATCGTGTGAAATTGATAACAGAATAAAAATATTATACAACTGATCAACGTAGTATTCTAATAGTAAATATTGAAAATTCTTCACGATTCAATAATGTAGTTATTACAAATTATGAAATGTGAAATACTATAACCGAATACCTGTATGAAATCATATCTCTAGTTTTCAAATGTTTTTGTACAGGTCTTTCAACAGTGGAAACTCACAGTTTGAAGATAATGGTTTCTAGGTGTTGTTCAACACGCTCAGCAGCGATAGGGTTTCATAATGGAATAAGCATTCATGTAACAGCTTGTAAGTGGCTTAAACATCCTTTACGACATGATCTTAACAGAGTAGACAGGACGATTAAAGTCCTACTTAAAGTATTGAGGAAATTCTAAACACTAGGTTCCATTCTTAAAACACCTATACTTACATAGAAACAAATTGTAAACGCTTTTTAAAAGAACTTTTCACATTGTAAATCTACATTAAAAAAATCTCTGACAATCTAGATTTAAAGACGCAAAACCATAATATGAATCGAATTGTAACATCGTGAATCATAACCATTGTGGTTTGGTATTTCGACCACGACGGTTAATAAGAGAAATTGAGTATTATTGACTGTAGTCTATACCATAACAAGAAATAACTTGAAGTATTTGGCAATGGAATGTCCTTTGTATTAGACACAAAGCGTACTAAATGAAAAGCTTGTAACTGCCACACTTGTAGTCGTTTAAGAAAGCTTTTTTGTAATCGTGAGGGGAGAGAATCTTCGGTAAGATACCCTGCCTTCTAGGGAGAAGACAAAGCTATGTGGGGATTGACGCACTCAAATCCCCTCCATGGCAAATCTCATGTGCAAATAACAGTTCCGGGACCTCCGAGGATCACACCGGAACCCTCTAACAGAACACTAACCTATCAAAGATTCTTCCTGTTGCTCCACAGTATTACACCGACCTAAGACAACGTTATGTCACCGTCTTCAAGTAGCCTCCCAAAGAAAATATATACTAAGCGATTGAGCAACATTACATGACGTGACAGTGGCAAACTACTGTATGTTGTGAAGGTAAATGTAACGAACTAGCAAATGGACCCGCAGGATAAACTATTGATTTCCCTCTTAAACATTATTGAGGAAGCCCGCGGAACGCAAATTGCTATACGGATTTGCAAATTAAATAAACATCTATTAATAAATTTATTACATTGTTATATGCTTTGTTTGGATATGTGTTTTAATTACCAGATTGATTACTTACTCAAGGACGGTGTTAAGAGCATTTATATTTAAGTATGTTTGCGTCGAAGTAAGAATGTTGAGGAGGTGAGAGAGATTTAACACTCACCAGTTAGACATCCAAATACCTTTGCTTCTGCGTCTCGGGCATGGGTACCGAACGATATTGATTTAATTACTACTATCGCTACAATCATATTGTTTAAAAAAGAAAATCATCGTATGATTTGAATTCAAAGCAACCAAATTTAAACTCAATATATTTGCTTTGTTGCATATATTTAAAACGCATTTTATGTATCACTTTAGTATACATCGTATGCACTGACGCATAACACCCTACAGAGCTATTGTACTGAACTCGTGACCAACCGACCTTAACAGTTTCCCGTACTGTGTGCATTAGAAAATTATCCTTATTTGTATGTTGGTAAATGTTTATTTGCATTGTATACTGCATGCAATTTAGGGAGGTTATACATGTCAATGGTAAATTGATAGACATCTAAATTCAATCGAATAGATTTTGTTACTATTGTTAAAAAAACAGTTTATCATCCCTTTCATTCTCTCTGAAAAAGTCCAAAAGACCATTTATAATTTTGAACTTTCGTGATTTTTACTAACATATTGTTCATAAGAAACGGGATTCTTAACAAGTGGCTTTTTTCAACACTACCGTACCACTTCAGTCAGCCCGTGACCATGGCGCATGCAACTGTGCCGAAATATCGGGAGTTCAATCAGCTAAATCCTGGTAAGAATCCCGTTTCTTCCAAAGGACCATGTTGGGCCTTTTTTTACCTTAATTGAGGCATGCGTAATTACTCATTCTTTTATTATAATAAATCCGTTATCGTCAATATGTATTTTCCAGTACAATAGATGGTCATAATTTTTTATCACATCATATCCTTTAAATGCACTAGAACTGATGGAAACATTAATACGAGAAAAAACATGACATTAATCTGTACTGGGCTTCCGTATCCTTTTTGATATCTCATTATAATTCCACAGATGATATAAAAAATCCTTTGTAGCGAATATAAACATTAGTTTCCTGGCTGGGTATCTGTAAAAAACATATTTTATACATTTTTCAAGGAGCATCGAGGACAATAATTAACATCTTTTTTTATATTATAAAGTGGCAAACGAGCAATCGGCCACCTGGATTCGCTAAAATAGCGAAGCGACCGCTGCGCATAGACATCTGCAATTGCAATAATCTACATCTTACTTCATAATAAACAATAATGGCGCCTAAACTCAACTGACAGTGACGTGGGTACATATTTTTTTAAGTCATCTGAGTGCATCGGGCACAACCGCACCATGCAGCCAACGCGTGTCGCTTTTTTTTCCATTTTTCTGGCGTCAACTTGATGACGCACGCCCTGTATACTTCCTGCCATTGTGAGAACGAGCCAAAGCTTCGAAAGCCCTTGTGTTAATGTTATTCAAATGAATTTTAATTTTGAATAGGTATTAAAGTGTTTCTTTAAATTAATCAATTTTCTTTTTGGTTATTTTCTAAAGGATAATAAAGCCGGCTACAGAGTTTTAACTATACAGTTCGACTGTGCAGTTAAAACTGACGTGTAGGCGAAACTGAGAACTGTACAGTTCAAATTGTAACGCTTTGTTTGAAAATCTCTTATTTCAATTTTTTTATTTTCAGATAATGCAAACTTTAACGATTTGACAGATTTTGAAACCTGCATTGTTATTCGGTTCGTTGAGCTTTTTGGAGCTCTATCGTGCTTCTTTAAAAAAACATCACTAGTTTCAGACCAACATATCTCAACTTGAGCGTTTCAAAACTTATATCGATTGGAATCGGAACCGTAAATAAATTCCAGGTAGGCAAGGGAATGGCAAAAAAAGGGTACGCAGCTGTTGCGAATTCGAAACCAGGTGTTTGAATGCACCTGACACATTGTAATTTTATAGCTCGTGCGATGTTGCCAACTGTAAGATTCTTAGAAACTGCATTTACTGAGTAAAAACCGCTATATTAATATACGATTTTTTTTACCATATTTCTGGGGATTCGCATTAACCAATTAAACGCCATATTGTGCTATTGCATTTGTGCAAAAGACTGACAAAAATATTACTTGCATTTTTATGTTCATTATCAAAACAAATTATTCCGAGTGAAGTAGAAATTGTTTGTACAGACCCGCCCCTGCTTACGCTGACTACTTTTGCCAAATTATTTAAACTAATGTCCTGAACCATTTCTATGTATGGGAATAATCGTATTTTATTTCTTTCAAATACAGAACTGTCATTAGTTTATAGAGTTTACCGATAGACATAGAGTAATAACACTTTTCATTGAGCAACTTTTGCAAACAACAATTTCTAATGTGAACAATATACGAGCTATATTGTTAATTTCTTATACTGTATATAAAACGTTCGCGATAAACGAGGATGTATTAATATCGGCTTATCTTGATCAGACCAAAAGAACCCTTTAGTTAGAACACGAGACGCATATAAATGACTTGCGTTACCAAACAATAGACAAGCGAAAGAGGGGGCGTGATTAACACTTTGTTAAGTCAAGTGTAGACTTTCAAAGACATAGGTATTATTTCAGACATAGAAAAACGTATTTAAGTATGTTTTTGTAACGCCATGTACCATTGCGCTTTTACTTCCACATCTACTACATCTACACTATACTACCCTCGGAACTGTTAGGTTGCATTACGCACAACAATATAGCCGCCAAACTTAAAAATTATTACCATCGCAAAGCGACACTCCTTATGGCGCTAGGTATAAACCTTAAAGGTTTCATTAGCTTGTAAGAAATAGAATTAAGTAAATTGTAACCTTTTATTTTGATAAATAAATAAAAAAAAAATCAAACATTAACGATTTTTTTACGTTTGTCCCTATATATGCTTGAATCTTTAAAACTACGCAACGGATTTTGATGCGGTTTTTTTTAATAGATAGAGTGATCCATAAGGAAGGTTTATATGTATAACTAGCGACCCGCCCCGGCTTCGCACGGGTATTTATTATTATTATGTCATATACAACGTTCACAGTTTTTTCTGTAGTGTATTTAGTATCAGCATTGCACCCGTGCGTAGCCGGGGCGGGTCACTAGTTTATAACTATAGCATGATATTAAAGTTAGACGATTTAAGATCTATGGCGTGTCAATACATTAAAAAAAACTATTTACACACAAATTGAGAAACATACTTTGGTTAAAAATCTATTTCCCACCATTCATAGACGGGGGAGGGGACGTATAGGAAGAGGAATTGTCCTCTTGATGTGCGTCTTCTCCGTAGATTAATGGTAGGCAACGCATCTGAAATTGCAGATGTCTTGACAGCGCTTCGATATTTCAGTGAATCCGGGTAACCGCTTGCTCGTTTGCCACTTTATAATATAAAAAAATCATATCTTACGTTTTGTTTTCGTAACGTTTATGCATAGTTAATAAACTACATATTAGTAAAAATCAGGTCAAGTTAATTGTGATATATTGATAGCATTGAAATGTCAATGACTTTGACATTTTAATAATGGTAATAAAGTGGGAATGCTTTGATTTTTATTTAACACCGGAAACAATAAACTTTACGGTGTGTTTGTAAACTGTGATACCTTATCTTGTTTAGCGTCAGTTTCCATTGCTGTAAATCACTACTAAAAACATTTAATTGTCATCTATACTAATATTATAAAGAGAGAAACTTTGTATTTTTGTATGTATTGAAATAACTCAAAAACTATTGAGCCGATTTCAAAAATTCTTTCACCATTAGAAAGCTACATTATCCCCGAGTAACATAGGCTATATTATTTAATTCCACGCGGATGAAGTCGCGCACAACAGCTAGTATAAATATTTCATTGCAATTAATTAAAAAGAAAAACTAAAAATTTATTTACGGAAAGATCACTAAGTATACCGACACATTTATTGGCCACTGAATTTTAAAGCTTATTTTTTTTTAATAAAATTACCCAAAGCCTTCATATCGATACAGAGAATAATCAATGACACAAATACAACTGAGAAAACAATTCAAGAAACAGTAAGCGAGAATTCTCCGTGATACAGCGGTCCAAGGGACCAAAAGCCATGCCAAACGTGCAGTTACTTTTTTCAAGGAAAACCCAAGTCCGTTACTCGCCATATTATTGAACGTAAATAGCAGGGCTGCCAGCATTTTTTTTAAATATTTTTTTTACTTAAATATTTTGTTTATCTTGAGGTTGGGCATTTTGGATCGCTTATTAATGATTAGTTGGTGTAATATACATTTTACTTTCATAAAGATGTGTTTGAAGTTACACGTATTTCTAATACTTGTGTGTTAATAATTTATTATGTGAGTAAAGAATAAAAACCACTATTATAACAAAATATGAATTAGTAATTATTTATTGTAGCAATATATTTTGTAATCTATTCTAATATTATAAAGAGAGAAAATTTGTATTTTTGTATTTGTGTTTGTATTGAAATAACTCAAGAACTATTGGGCCTATTTCAAAAATTCTTTCACCGTTAGAAAGCTACATTATCCCCGAGTAACATAGGCTATATTATTTAATACCACGCGGACAAAGTCGCGCACAACAGCTAGTTGTACTATAATCCTGGGTAAGTACTAGGGCCGTGTCATGGGATAGTCAGCCCTACACATTGGCGTATGACCGCTACTTTTTATTTGATTTGGAAACCGGCTTAAATAAGACAAGGTCGATACAGCTTACTTTCTTGTATTATAATAAATACGTAACTTAATCGAATATTTAATTAATACTCAATTTAAAGGTGCACGAAATAATAACGCATCCACTTATGAAGGCCTTTTACTATTAGCATTTAAAAAAAAATATGGACGAAGAACTCATTTCGTAATGCCAAAACGCTATCGAATCTTTCGAGGTTAACTGGCAGATTATAAATTTGTTACCACTTAATATTTTTAATGCATCAATTTAATTTACCTTTGCATATTGTTAGCATATCATGACATCTGTTGCGTATTGAATACTATTTTAGTACTGGCCACATACATTGTCCGATACCTTGGTTACGTTTAATCAATGAATTTGGAACCGAACGACATTTCTTCCATTGTTTAAGTTCGTTTACGTCAACGGACGTCCGTAGCGATTGTCATTTGTTGACATTAATGCAAGTTATTTGGCATTCGGATTCAAAAATAAACAATATTAATTTACGATAGTATTTTAAACTACATTTATAACTAACAAAAAGACATCTTTGAAGCTATAAATATCCATCGCGTGTATCCTTATAAAGTAATCTCGGTCTTTGAATAACTCGCCATCTCTCGGAAACAATAACTAAAAATAAAAACGTGTAGCCGTGACTCAGAAGCATCAGGTAGCTTGCTCCTTGCTCGCCGAGCACCCAAATTATAATACAACGACGGAATAACAAATACAGCTGCTATAGTAACTAGGGTTGCCAACTTTAGATCAAACGAACACTGTCGCTGAAAAGACAACCACTAATTCCTTGTCAATCTTTGACTCCTTAAAAGACGAAAATAAAACCAATATAAGCCCTTGATTGAAAATACTAATACGATACAATCTCACTTGGAAACTGCGATGTACAAAAACATAGATTGAATATTCAGAAGGCAAACACGAACCTCAAATTAGAGTTGGCAACCCTAATATCAACTAGTTTGTTGACTTTTAGCTCGTGCTGTTCAAATATCGTGGAGATTTGATGAGATATGATTAAGAGGGGTTGCTGATGGTTTATTTAATGTAGAAAGTCTGATGTTACAAATTTAGAATAAGGCAGCAAGGCATCGCTTTAAAACATTAGTCTCACAGACTTATCTGGCTTGGTGAGAAGTATTTATCGTGACTAATTCTGGCAAATACAGAAAAAATACTTAATGCACTCACAGTTTAATGGTTGCTTAATCCCTTAGTGCAGATTTACCATTTGTGTACTCTAAAGGACACTTTTATTTGCCTTTAAACTATTGCGGAAATAACACAAAATATGACTTTTTTATTGGAGAAGAGGTCAAACGAGCAGCGGATCAACTAAATCAATTGGTCCGACGCCCACGGACATCTGCAACCCCAGAGGAACCACAAATGTGTTGCCGGCCTTTGAGGGTTGAGTACGTTCTTTTCTTTTTTTTTTTTAACCCTTTTTTTTGACGGAGTATCCTGTGAGATACAGTCAAATTGAAAAAAATATATCCACCAAGTTATGACCAAGCGGATCGGAATATTATTTTTATTTTTAAAATTTGCTATTTCCGAATGTTTTTACATCAAGAAACGTTAGAATTATATAACCGTTATTGAAATATTTTGAAAACAATGAGCGGGCTCAGAGCGTCCGCAAGACAAATGTTAAGAATTGTTATATTTTACGTTGTTTTTCGTCAAAAATATATGAACTGCCACTGTTACTACAATTTACACTATTATCTCAATGTAATGGAACTAATAATTGTGAAAAAAGTTAATATTTTCCTTTAGAAATTATAGTCAAAAGCGTGTGTATCTCATAGTACACACTGCTACGTTTGCTATATTTCTTTGTGATGTGTAATTGTATATGCTGGTGCATATTGTTAGACTGCTTTTATAGTTTTTTTCTGAAGACATGACTTGATGGTGCCTTATAAAGGAAAGAAAGCTGGCAATTTTAAACAATATGTTAAAAATAAACAAAAAATGGGGATTTAAGATATTTGTAAGGTCTTGCATATCGAGCTTTGTTTACGATTTTCACATTTATGGTGGCGAAGTTACTTTTCCGTCTATAGGTTTGTCTCCTGTCGAATATTCTTTTGGTTTGGGAGTAAAAATCTTTGTCGCTTGTATAAATCTATTCCAAGTCCAGCTTGTTCTGCAGTATATTTTGACATTTTTTTTCTATTTTTGGTACGAAAGGAAGATGCAAACTATGTACTAAAGGCCAAAACACTGATACTGGTACAAAATGTGAAGTATGATTATATTTATAACAAACCCGACTAAAAATGTTTTTTTATTTTCACAAATATGAAGTAAAATAATATTTGTTTATTAAATTTTACTAAAATTACTACTTTTATTCATGTTGTGAGTTGTTACAGTATGTATTTTAAGATACTTTCGTGCAAAAACATCTACTATGAAATTGGCAATGTATCCCACAGTATACATATCATATCCTTAAAAGTATAAGACTACGATTTTTTTTATTATTTTTCCCTGAATTCTGTAGTTACACATAGCAATATTTGAAGAAAAAAATAATTGATTTTCAATTTTTTATTTTTGCCAAAAAAAGGGTTAATTACTTTTATAAATGATATAAATCGATGCATTCCAACCACTATACTATTAGATACGTCTATCATAATATAGAAACAGAAAGGAGTAACTTAAGAAAAGATGCGAGTTGTTCTTGCCGTTAGTTATGGCCGTTTTAACCAACAATCCCTAAATTTTTGGGAACCCTTAACGCATTTCAAATGTCACCTAACACTACTTTCGTTTTCACCAACAGTTAAGTGTCACTTAGACCATAAAGCCTTGTACACACTAGGATAGTATTTTAGTCGAGTAGCAAGTAGCAAGTATCCGAACAAAGGATTTACTAATCTACTCTACTAAAATGTTGCTGTTCGGACAAGTTTAGTTACTAAACTCCTACCCTAGAGCGTAGGTTTTGGCTTCTTGAGTCCGAACTTCTACTTAAAATTGCTACTTGCTATTCGCCTAAAATACTATTCTGATGCGAACAAGGCTTTAGGGATCCGTTAGATTTAGGGAGATACTTAAGCAAAAATACATCTATCTTAAACTACTTTACGTGTTGGTTGGTAAAACGGATATTAGGAAGGTATAGAACAGGAATAAATATTACTTAAAGAATTAGAGTCAACGTGACTAAATGCAATGTAAATTAAAGTGATCGGTGAATCAGGTTTTTCCCAACAATTATATTGTTTTCCTTGTGAATACACCAGTTTTACAAAAAAACAAACGTATTATTCTATTATATTATAATTAAGTTAACATATAGATATTCGATGTTAAAATATGAATCCACGAGTCGGCTCCTTAGAAAACTTATTTCATTTTACATAATTTAATACTTTAACTTAAGGTTTTAACTAAAAACGAAAAACAAAAGGCGCTTATTATTATTTACTATACATACTTAAGAGCGTCGGTGGCTCAGTGGTTTAGCTCTTGACTTGCAATATGCAGGTCCCGAGTTCGAATCCCGTCATGTACCAATGTGTTTTTCGATTTTCGAATTTCATATGTACATATTTACCCGACGCTCTTACGGTGAAGGAAAACATCGTGATGCAACCTGCACATATCGGCGAAGAAATTCAAAGATATGTGTGAAGTCGACCAACCCGCACTTGGCCAGCGTGGTTGACTATGGCCTAGTCACCCCTAAGGGGGTAGGCTCCGTGCCCCTCGGTGGGGACATATAGTGAGCTGGTGATGATGATGATGATACATACTTAGTTCATAATTTTGATTATGTATTTTTGTTATACTTTTTATCATCCTGTATTAAAAGACAAGGTCAAAATATCTTTAATCTCAAGTCTGAGGTAAAAAGAAAAAGCGAGTATTACTTGCTTTCCAAGTAATCTGTCTAGCAAGTTCTATGAACTTTAACTGAGCAAAAAACTAACACAATGGCAAGGTTTTGTGACGGCGTTGCAAAATGGACGCTTATATGGCTTTACTGTCCCCTACTTAAATGAATAGTTTACTTTTATATAAGTATAGTCACACCTGGATAACCGAGAGTAATTCTTTGGTCCCGACGAGCTAGCTTCATAAGCGAGAAACTCGGATTAGAGAGAAACGTCTATTAGTGAGACTAATAACGCGGTCCCTTGGACTCTCGTTTCCAGGTTCGAATGTAGTCAACAATAGTCTATTAAATACAATTCTATTAGTTTATTAATAAAGAAACATAAGGCATACACTAGTAACGATTATCTAAAATTAATTAGAAGTTATTCTTCCATTTCGAAGGTAGCCGATAACTGTGGAGTTCAACTCGTCTATACTTGCTTTTTTAATTTAATCTTTTTCAACAGATTTATGAAAAAACTAGCTGTTGTTCGCGACTTCGTCAATGTAGAATTAAAAAATATAGCTTATGTTATACAGGGATGATGTACCTTTAGTGACGAAAGAGTTTTTGAAATCGGCCCAATAGTTCTTGAGTTATTTCAATACATACAAAAATACAAAATTTCTCTCTTTATAATATTAAGTATAGATTTAAACATAGATTATACTGACAGCTTATATTTATAGATATATCAATATAGATGAAGGTAATATAAATCATGTTTTGCAACTGAAAGTGCATGACATTTACATGATAATGCCACGAACTTTGCTACATCTAACTTAATACCGAGCTTTAACTTTAACCAAGAGGGTCGATGGCTCAGGGGTTTAGCTCTTGACTTGTAAACTGCAGGTCCCGAGTTTAAATCCTGCCATCTACCAATATGTTTATCGATTTTAATATGTACATATTTACCCGACGCTCTTAGGTGAAGGAAAACATCGTGATGCAACCTGCACATATCGGCGAAGAAATTCAAAGATATGTGTATTCACGCAAAATACGCGCTAGACGTGGACTTGCGGAAAATGGAGCCCATCATGGGTCGAACCTTTAACTTTTTTTTAACTTTAACCATTCAACCGGAAGAGTTAAAAACAACTCGAGTTGTTTACTTACTATAAATACTATGAAAACATAAGCCTTAGCTATATTTTGAGCTAAAATAACCATGAATTTCCAGTCCTAAAACATCCATACAAACACATGTTTTTGTTAGGAATAAGAGAGTTAGTTACAGGGATGTATTTTTAGTGAAACCCATTGCTACATATAGAGTATTTCATATTTAAGTATTTCAAGAATAATAATATGACTACGAACCTAGGGCTTCATTGCTGTCGCGCAAAAAGCGACCTTACGCTGAAATAAAATCTCCGTTTTTATCCCGAACTCGGGTTATTGAAGCTTTTAGGTTGACAACAGTTTCAAGTTTAATTCCCTCCATCAAAACAATATTTGTTAGTACTCGTATGTCATTTGTTTTAGCCATATTGATTTCTCGCCTTCAAACGTTTTCTCGAGACGCACTTTCTAACCATTATTTTGTGTCTCCATTTACCCAGAAGCCTATTTTAATACACAATTAACTTATAACCCGGATTAATGCACCTGCTTACATCTTTATGAGTCATTTAACAGCTGTCGGCACGTGGGATGAATTGCAAAACTGCTACCATACGATACTTGCACAAGCAATACGGAAATTGTCGCTATCAAAATATTTATACTCCTTATTCACGTGTTCTCCTGGTACAGATTATTTTTAATCAGCATTTTCTATTAAAAAATAATACTTATTGCCGCACCCAGAGTCGTTAATCACTCACTAAAGATGTCCCTTAGTGTAGATTTTAGTAAAAGTATAATGTAAAAATAAGTAAAAATTAACTTTAATTACCAACATGTTTTTCGCGTGCATAAATGTTAAATGAAATTGTTTTAGTTTATTTTATTTGTCCATAATTTATTGTCAATAACATCCGCATACAATAATCAGTTTTGCTACTAATTAATGTTAATACGAGTATAATAATAATTCCTGTATCCTGTGAATATAAATAAATAATCTAATTCCAGCCTCGAGTTCGTCCTAATGGAGCATTTACATGCACACGCACAAAGATATAAAGTCCACAACGGATTCTGTGAAATGGATATTTTTAGTCTTGATAATCTTATGAGATCCTTTAACATACACTCCAACACTGTACCGAGAGAATTTAATACTACATGGTTTAAGAACTTAGGCGTAAATTCTGCAATTCCTAACAGCGTACACTGGAACCGATCTAATATTGACATCTTCATCATCACCAGCTCACAATACGTGCCCACCGAAAGGCGGCCTATCCTAAGGGGGTGACTAGGCTATAGTCAACCACGCTGTCTTAGTGCAGGTTGGTCGACTTCACACATATCTTTGAATTTATTTGCCGATATGTGCAGGTTGCATCACGATGTTTTCCTTCGTCGTAAGAGCGTCGTGTAAATATGTGCGCATGAAATTCGAAAATTGAAAAACAAATTGGTACATGGCGGGATCCGAACTCAGGACTAATTACAAGTCAAGAGCTAAACCCCTGAGCTGACGCTCTGGTCTAACGTTTACTTGAAATTAATGACTGTCTTTATCTGGTTTTAAATCAAATTTTGGCCGTAGACTGTAGTATATTACAGTTGCATAATGTTTAATACATTATTTGCTAACAGCGCGGGAACGAACTCCGTATGCACTTTGTAACGATACGGGGTCAAGAACTCGAGAATGCGTCTAGTCGTATCGAGCGCTGACTCATGCGCCATTTCCTTTATAATGCTCTATCTACTGCCATTGATTGATGAAAAATACACCTTATTTTATATATGGTGTAGTTCAAAATTGTATAGCAACGGGTATAGTTGTTTTGGACTCGCAAAGAGAACAGCTATTTGTTCAGAATTAACTGAGAGTGAAGTTAAGAGTGCTGTAGGTAGAGTCTTAACAGTAACTATAATTAGGGCGTATCTTACGTGTATCACCTACTTCTTTGCCTCTGAGATTCAAACTCTATGACGGTTCAGAGTCAGCTAGAAACACACTGACTGACGGCTCGTAAAGGTGTGACCACAACCACACATAAACACATAACACATCTGTGTTATGAATCTAAAAGTTTGGATATTACTACGAGGGATTGTTGAATGCTGGTGCTGTTGCTGCTTTTATTTAACACGTTCAATGCCAGTACGATATCCACATATAAAAGAACTTCGCCTGTCGACACTGAACGTAACATATGTGTACTATATTGGCTATGGTCTGGTTGTCTCTGGGTGTCTAATCACGCCATGTTGACAGTCGTGACAGACGTCACGCCCGACGAGAGGCGGTGCGCGTGTTGGGTACGATTATATACGAAGTGTAGTGATGATTGAGCCATAATATACCTTTTTTTTCAACGTCAGGAAATGCATTTATTCACCCCTACGCCGAGCGTGCAATGGCGTAGGGAGTGTGGGACTCACCGGCCACAGAAGGTGACCGTAATACCCACTAAAACCTGACGGCCCGCACACGTATTACGGCGGGGTCGCGGGCACTGTTTAACGTCTGCAACACATAATATACCCCTAGTACTAGAACGTTACAATATGCAAACAGTATTATGGGAACGTGGTACATATTAAAGAGGTCAATGGTCACCCGACACGTACTTTTTTTTGCCAACCCAACGCCAGACTCGTTAATTGTCACGTTATTAACACTCCAGACTAATTAGTTGATTAGCAACAGTTGTTCGCAATTATGTTTCTACATTAAATAAATTATTGCCTGAAACACATCGAATAAAATTAATATTTCAATACTAAACTAATTAAAGACTTGACCTATAGATATGTTCACATTTTTGCATTATCTAATAAAGTATTCTTTGTATTATGTAATTAATAGTTAATAATCTATACTTACATTGAAAAAAATAATAAAAGATGAACCAGATCATTCGAGCGTGACACATACACTCTCACTTTCAAACTATACAAAATAATAATTTCTATTTCTTTAGCCTTTACGAGACACATCGATGCATTTTTATTCATACAATGGAGACTTTATAAACTTTTATTTAGTTATTTTTTTTATTTAACCGAGTATATACGAATATGTTTAGATGTTTTAGGTACTATAGCATGAGAAGTTAATATTTAACTACGTTTTACATACTTTGGTAAAGCTTTAAGTATTTTCGTAATAAACGGAAATCTTACCACGATTTGGCTGTTTGAGGTCCCTATATTGCAACTGCAACTGTCCCGAAATATAAGGAGCTCAAGCAGCCAAGTCGTGGTAAGAATCCCGTTTCTTACGAAAATATTAGTTAAAATCAAGAAAGTTTAAAGTTGTATAAAGCTATAGGTATTTTTATTTCAAAAACATTTTTATGTAACGTAAATTCTTCCTATTCTAATTCTCCTTTATCTTCTAGATTTACCGTACTTTGTGGGCCTTTGCTTGGTTCAGCGACGTTTTTCATTCGGCCATTTACATTAAAAACCGGTTACCAATTACTGATTTTAACTAAGCATATTATGAAATAAATAAACAGTACGTTTAAAATAAAGTGATAAGAGTATTGAAGGTCAAACATTTCAACTACTTATTACATTACAACTTTGTTTATACAGGGTGTCCCGTAAGTCGACGCCAAAACTGAAACAGGTGATAGAGGAAGTCCTAAGAGACACCAGAAAAATATAAAAAAAAATCTATGTCTAATAGTTTATAGCATGTTCTAAATTTTCAAAAAAAAAGTACAGCCTGTGTTGGTTTTTAGCCTGCAGTNTACCTATAACTCGAAGAGTATGGTACAAGGTCCCCATTTACATTTTAGTATCAGCATTATACCGATTTAAACCCGTGCGAAGCCGAAGCGGGTCGCTAGTTTCTAATAAACAAGAAACAAAAATGGGACTTTTTTGCTTTCTCAGCTTACGTAGCCTAAACTATAGGCCCTATGAAAATTTTGGTGTTACCAAATTGTAGCAGAACAGCGATCATATGAGCGAAGGCGTTTAAAAAACGTCAAAGTTGACGTTAAAAAAACGTCCGTGTGAATACAGACTAATAAATTGCTTTACTCGAACATTATACACAAATAGTCTGTACCTGTTTAGTATCAGTGGTAACGTGGGATGTAATTTTGTTCCTCGCACTCTGTTATTTGTGGAGAATTAAAAATAATTTTGCACATCTTATTTTAGGTTATATTTTTCTTAGAATTATTAAAATTGCAATGCAAGACATTTTACTCTTTACAAAACGTGTTTGTTCATATAGATATGTATTTAATATGTAGCATTTAACTAAAATATATTAACTACTGCCGAACATGGGACCGCGGTATTTGTCTCGCTTATTTCTCTCTAATCTGACTTTCTCGCTTATGGAGGTAGCTCCTCTTGACCATAGATTCATTCTAGCTTATAGAGGTTTCTCGCTTATTTGACTGTATTTAGTTTTTAATATTATTACTATTTAATCTTGGGAATATTGTAAAAGTTCGGATAATTGAATGGATGTTTGAAAGTATCTCCAGAAAGACTCAACAGGGAGTTTACCCAAAGCATATTCGATACAAAGCGATTCTATGTATGACACTGACAATGACGTTCAATGTCTCACACGTGACAATCATATCACTTATCGAAAGTCAATGTCAGTTTTATATATTACTGTCGATTACATTAGCAATTTAGCCAATAGAAAGTATCTTGGGTAGCATCGCAGATCTCAATTTTTTGCACTACTGTAGAATATAATCTGGAAGAACACATAGGCTACAACCTTCGTTATTTTTTAATTCCAACCGTCAGTTAATTATTAATAAAAACCTTTCATCTACGTGTCTATCTCCTCTTCGCTCAAACTATGACAATTTGTTTTTCATCAAAGCATAATGTTTCGGTACATTAAAGTAAATCGCATTCAAAATATTGATCGTCAATGTTTGAACGCTAACGATGTATAAAATACGGGATGTTTCGACCTGAATACCAACTCTTCCTAAAGAGGGGCAACTGACACTTAGTAGTGTGATGGAAGACATTGTAAATACAAATGACAGTCGTAAACAAATTTCAGAAGAAAAATGCAATTGGGTGCTTTTCATCTGGATCCTTAGACTGCACACATCTAACGCAATTTTCAAGTCCTTAACAATGCGAGCTATTTAACTTCAGCCTTGTACGCACCAGGATAGTATTTTAGTCGAGTAGCAAGTATTCAAAAAAAGGATTTACTAATCTACTCTAATTAAATGTTGCTGTTCGGACACGTTTAGTTACTAAATTACTATCCTAGTGCGTAGGTTTAGGCTTAAACGAGTCCGAACAGTAGTAAATCTTGGGTACGGATAAATGCTACTTGCTCCTCGACTAAAATACTATCCTGTTGGGAACAAGGCTTTAGAGATTACAAAATATGCCTTTAATAAGCTTTTAAATTCAAGAAGTAAACTAAAGAAATAAACTCAATATAGATATTAACGAGCCTCGGTGGCTCAGGGGTTTAGCTCTTGACTTGTAAACTGCAGGTCCCGAGTTCGAATCCCGCCATCTACCAATGTGTTTTTCGATTTTCATATATACATGTTTACTCGCTCTTACTGTGAAGAACATCGTGATGTCTGCACATATCGGCGAAGAAATTCAAAGATATGTGTGAAGTCACGCGAAATACGCGTTAGTCGTGTAGTGAAGGATTTTTTTTTTTTATTTATTTAACTACAAATGGAGCCTATCATGGGTCGAACCTACATACTACTATAGATATTAACAAACATGTAAATGTGTGTTGTAACGCTTACATGTTTGTTAAAAGTTTTTGTCACTACCCACACTAGTCTAACATGCCTAAGGCGGCATTTAAGTGTGAATTGCATAAGACATACAAAAACTCTTGACAGAGCGATATTCATACCAATGTTGTGGTTTACATGTTTTAAAGCTTAAATGGTGTAAGCAGAGACGTTTAAAATCAATATTTTGTTAATACAGTCAAAGTTGAATAAGCCAAAAACTGCCAAAAGTGAGAGTCACTCTATGGTCCCGACGAGCTACCTGCATAAGCGAGAAATGATTAGAGAGGAATCTCTATAAGTGAGTAAGTCTTGGTCCCTTAGACTCGATTATCTAGGTTCGACTGTAAATAATGTCAGTCAATTCGCAACATTACAATGGCTCCTATGTAAAGTATAGTAAGTCATAATTTTGACATTATCAGATTTTGTTTTATTTTTAAATTAGTCTTCTTGGAATTTATTTTTGTTTTTTATCTATACTTAATATTATAAAGACAAACTTTGTATTTTTGTACGTATTGTAATAACTCAAGAACTACTTGGCCGATTTCAAAAATTCTTTTACTGCTAGAAAGCTATAATATCCCCGAGTAACATAGGCTATATTATGTAATTCCACGAGGACGAATTCGCGCACATCAGCTAGTAAATTATAGTTTCGTATATTTATGTTAAAACTTGACTCATCTTGTGTATCATCCTTACATAATATAAAACAATAACGCTTTTTTATATTTGTATCTATACAGGGTGTCCCGTAAGTCGACGCCAAAACTGAAACAGGTGATAGAGGAAGTCCTAAGAGACACCAGAAAAATATAAAAAAAATCTATGTCTAATAGTTTATGAACTATAGCATGTTCTAAATTTTCGAAAAAAAGTACACCCTGTGTTGGTTTTTAGCCTGCAGTAGCTATAACTCCTTACTTTTTTAATTTTTAATTTTTCTTGTCTTATCTTAAATAGTGTTTGTATAACCTACTGTTTAAAATTATAAGCTAACTGCTACAGATTAGAAGATAATGCCACTTTTGTCCGAACTATAACGGAACAATTAAATATTCGCCCAACTTTAAATGACTGTCCTGAAAAAAAAATGTACCAACGCCATTATGGCACGTCGCGCGAAAAGTTGGCGCATTTAATAAGGATTCTAAAATGGTATAGCACTTGCTACATTATTTCTTAAATAACAGGGAAAAAAATATTTTTCTTCAAAAATCGCAATTTTTAAAAAATCTTTTTATCTACTAAAAGTGATTTTAGTGTAACGAATGTCATGGAATGCCACTTTTAGTGTAAATGGAAGGAAGAGGCATTCCATCATGAGCGAGGGAGATAGATACTGACGTTTTCAAGAGTTTTTTTTTTTTGCTATAAATTTTACATATTTTTTAAACAATTATAATTGGGATGCTAAAAATGATATAAAAAGNTTTAAATGGGAGGAAGAGGCATTCCAAGAAGTTCGAGTGAGACAGATATTGACGCTTTCAAGTGTTTTTTTTTCTTGCTATAAAAATTACTGGGATTAAGATTTTTTCTATCTCTGGAGCCGTTGGCTGGGTCGAGCGATGTCTTTCACGTCGGTCTGTTCGTGGCCGTCATCCAGATCGGCAGATCTTACACTGCTGATTTACTCAGCTGCTTTAATGTGTTTTCAAAGTGTACTTTGTAACTTTGTATCGTTATAACGATATGCGAACCGGTCATTTTTGAGAAGATGTTAGTTATATTGGAACTGAAGGAAAGCGAATATCCTTTTTTATAATTTTTAGCATCCAAATTAGATTTTTTAAAACATTAGGAAAATTTATCGCAAAAAAAAAAACACTCGAAAGCGTCAGTATCTGTCTCCCGCGCTCGTTAAAGAATGCCTCTTCCTTCTGTTTATACTAGAAGTGGCATTCAATGCCATTCGTTACGCTAAAATCACTTTTAGTAGATAAAAAGGTTTTTTAAAAATTGCGATTTTTGAAGAAAAATATTTTTTTCCATGTTATGTATGAAATAATGTAGCAAGTGGTTTACCATTTTAGAATCCTTATTAAATACGCCAACTTTTCGCGCGACGTGCCATACTAGCGTTTGTACATTTTTTTTTCAGGACAGTCATTTAAAGTTGGGCGAATATTTAATCGTTCCGTTATAGTTCGGATAAAAGTGGAATTATCTTCTAATCTGTAGCAGTTAGCTTATAATTTTAAACAATAGGTTATACAAACACTATTTAAGATTCGACAAGAAAAATAAAAATTTTAAAAAGTAAAGAGTTATAGCTACTGCAGGCTAAAAACCAACACAGGGTGTACTTTTTTTCGAAAATTTAGAACATGCTATAGTTCATAAACTATTAGACATAGATTTTTTTTTATATTTTTCTGGTGTCTCTTAGGTCTTTCTCTATCACCTGTTTCAGTTTTGGCGTCGACTTACGGGACACCCTGTATACTTGTAGCTATATGAATACAAAACATTTATATATTTTGTAAATATCATTGTAAATATGACCTTCAATTACTAAGCAAAATAAATACAACTAGCGACCTGCCCCTGCTTCGCACGGCTGCAAAAAATCAAAAAAAAAATCAAATCGGTATAATGCTGATACTAAATAATAATAACTTGTAAGGTTCAGCCAGCGTTGGCAATGTAAGAGCTAAAAATGTGTTAATTTACGACATCATATTAAAAACCTCTAAATTATCAGTGTTACTCTACTATATTGTAAATGTACAATACAATATTTGAAAACCTTCCTTATGAATCACTCTATCTATTAAAAACCGCATCAATTTCCGTTGCGTAGTTTTAAAGATTCAAGCATATGTAGGGACAAACATAAAAAAGCGTTATAGTTTTATACTATGTAGGGATAAGGATAAGGATGATGTAAAATAAATAATATAGAGTTTGGTAGAGGAAGGGCAAAGAAAGCTTGGATGGTTTGTGTGAAAGAAGATATACTAAAGAAGAGGTGAATTCAAAAATGACGGCTGATAGAAAAGTATGGAGGAGGATGCATACTGTGCTCCATAGAGACAAGGAGACGATAATGATGCAAAGAATTCGCTTTTGTAAGACGGTTAAAATATAATTAACATAGAGACATGTAAAAACCTTTCAGTCGATCGGATAACAACAGAGGACCTCTCAATAAGGAGAGAAAGTTTTCATAACAATATCGACATGGTATATTAGATTTGCGAAGCTCTCTACGAGGTGTACACCAGTAAATCTCATATTAATGTCGATTATAAATCTCGCAAATAGTAATAAGCCCTCACCCATAGTACCACCCAACTGAACAATAGTCATTCATATTTAAACATCAATAAATCAAAGATTTGTATTTGAATTACATTTCAAGTACTTTCACCCTTTGTTTTGTCAAAGCATTCAATATTTTAATAGTACTCTTGTTTACATGAGTGGGTTGTAAAACATACAAAAGTGCACTTACAGTTATTTATAGAGCATTCGTGTTCTTTCTCGTTTCAAAAGCATAAGATTGCTTTGAGACTTTTTGTTTTACGATGACATTTCTAAGAGGAATTAGGGTATATATAGTAGTAGCTGTTGCTCGCGACTTCGTCCGCGTGGAATTAAAAAATATAGCCTACGTGACTCGGGGATAATGTAGCTTTCTATGAGTGAAAGAATTTTTGTAATCGGCTCAGTAGTTCTTGAGTTATTTCAATACATACAAAAATACAAAAAATCAAAAATACAAAGTTTCTTTCTTTATATTAGTACTAGCAGTTGCCCGCGACTTCGTCCGCGTGGTGTTTAATATTAACAATGAATCTTATCTTCGGATAGCTCATTGAGTCTAAGGC
>QDHC01007344.1:340874-418195 GCA_013186455.1 Papilio dardanus tibullus | reverse complement strand
TTTTAATTAGCGTTTTAAAAATGTCTCTATTAATTAAACTTTAGTAAATACTACGAAATACAATTTAAATTTGAGAAAAGAGGTTACACTCGGTCGACTTTTTATGTCGGCAAATGTAATTTAGAGGTTAACACTTAGGGAGATTTCCCTACATTGGACCTCCGGAGGTCAAAGAAAATGCCTCACTTTGAGGCATCGAGTGTTCCATCTACAGTATAATATATCTTTGATAGTCACATAATATATTTACAAATGGGGTATGTACAAGAGATAAAAGAATCTTAAGGTTCGTGAGACGAGGGATATAATTTGGGAGAATATTCATAAGGGATGAAGTTTGCTGGGGACAATTAAAAAAGATGTGGTCCACAGTTCCTTCGTCTAATCCGCATTCACATAGGGAACTGTCCCTTACCCGAATTTTAGCTAAGAATACTGGAGAATGCTCTGTCATGTATGCACATGACCTAATCGTAGTCGACAGATTGTCGACGTGGTCTGCTTATTTGCATCAGGGAACTTAAAAAACCATGGTCTAGCGGGGATAAAATTTTGAATGTCAGCAAAGTATTTACCTTTATTAACAGAAGATTCGGACGACACAGATTTCCAGTCAGAAATAAGATCTTCTTTTGCCAAGGACATTATGTCATTGAGGTATAGTTTATGGTGACTCATTGATCCACACGATATTGCTTCTTTAGCTAGATGGTCAGCTGATTCATTGCCTTGGATCCCGGTATGACCCGGAATCCACGCAAGTGTGACCTGGAGACCTTGCAAAGAACATCTGTATAGAATATTTTTAATTTGTAAAATGAAAGGGAATTTTGATTTACTTCTAAATTGATTTGACACAATTGCCTCCAAACAGCTTTTAGAATCTGAAAATATTATTGTTTTGCTAATCTTGTGTGTTTCGATGTACTGTAAGGCTTCTAGAATTGCGACTGACTTGTTTGTGTTGAGTGACATTAGTGAATGGGTTGAGTTATAGTGTTAAGTCAGTGTAAGTGCGCACCTTCTCCCCGTAGACCTGTCCGTTGGGCAGCGCCATTGGCGGGTTGTGCTCGTTGAGGGGCTCGTTGCTGATGCGGCAGAGCAGGCGCGAGTGCGAGCAGTGCGCGTGCGGCAGCGAGCGCGCCAGCTCGTTGAGCGGCGCCGCGCACGCCGGGCACGACGACACTTTAGTGCTCTCGTTGAAGCACTGAGTGGGTGTTTGTTAAGGATACTATTGTTCAATACAAGATTTTTGATGTAATTTGATCTAATCTAGGAAATTTAATTATGCCGCGTGAATCATTATCGTTAAATATGATGTCAGTTGAGATCACTTTTTTAAACATAAACTATAAATAGTACTAACAGAAAAAATTCACAAAAACACAAAACTAATAAGATATTTTTTCTCAAAACTTTTTCTCTAGTATTTGTGTGTTGTGTGGTGTATGTGTATTGTAAAGGATATGGTGTGTTGAGCGCGGCGAGGCCGAGCTGCAGGGTGACGGTGAGGGGCGGCAGGCGCGCGGGGTGCAGCAGGCGCGCGTGCTCCGCGCGGAACTGCGCCACCAGCGCGCGCCACCGCCCCAGCCCCAGCAGCGCGCGGTACGGCTCCACGTCTACACAATATGAGAGCTTGTTTAACCACGTCAAGATCAAGGTCAAGAGGGGAGGGGCTCCGAAAACATTACCAAGGGGGATAAGGCCCTAAAATATTACTTATATGTATTTTCTGACTTACTATGTAACTTTATTTAATGAAATAAGGTAAAGTCACTAGTAGTTGACCACTTAAGAACATCATTTTTTTTATGTTCCATTTTAATTACCATCTTATTACAAATAACTGTTTTTTAAACATCTACCAACACATCAATCAACAATCACATCTATCAGCAATCACATCAATCAACAATCACATCTTTCAACAATCACATCTATCAACAGACACATCTATCAGCAATCACATAAATCAACAATCACATATATCAGCAATCACATCAATCAACAATCACATCTATCAACAATCACATCTATCAACGGACACATCTATCAACAATCACATCTATCTACAGACACATCTATCAACAATCACATCTACCAACAGACAGATCTATGTGCATGCAGACTGTTTGTGTGTACCGGTGTCGCTGGGGAAGGCGAGCATGCCCATGCAGTGCTGTATGTCGGGCAGCTGGCCCTCCTCGTACGCGGAGAAGTGCCGCTTGGCGTAGCGCACCGCCTCCAGCCGCCGCTCCGATCTCACCAGCTCGATGAACTCCTGCGTACAGACGGACCTGGATTAGCGAGACTACAAGGAACCGCGATATGAGTCGCGATAGATATGTTAGAGGTCGGCGTACTCAATTCTGAGATTTACGACTCTTGCTTATTTTCTTAGTATTCAAATCTATACTAATATTATAAAGAGAGAAACTTCGTATTTTTTAATTTTTCTATGAATTGAAATAACTCAAGAACTACAGGGCCGAATTTCAAAAATGCTTTCACCATTAGAAAGCTACATTATCCCCGAGTAACATAGGCTATATTATTTTATTTCACGCGGACGAAGTCGCGAACAACAGCTAGTTAAAACATAAATTAGTGCACGAGAGGACAGTTATAACCTGTATGCGTATATTAAACTCCATAGTGGAGTTGAGCTTGCGCAGCTTGGACTTGTTGTCGGCGCACCACTGCAGGCAGCGCGCGGTGCGGCGCGCGCGCAGCTCGCGCTCCACCTCCGCCGCCGCCTGGTAGATGTCTGACACAAGGTTCACCTTTACGACTCCCACATTTATTCCTTACAGTACCGTAGGGGAGGAAATAAAGGGGGTACCGTAGGGGAGGAAATAAAGGGGGTACCGTAGGGGAGGAAATAAAGGGGGTACCGTAGGGGAAGAAATAAAGGGGGTACCGTAGGGGAAGAAATAAAGGGGGAACCGTAGAGTAAAAAACAAAGGGGGTACCGTAGGGTAAGAAATAAAGGGGGAACCGTAGGGTAAGAAATAAAGGGGGAACCGTAGAGTAAAAAACAAAGGGGGTACCGTAGGGTAAGAAATAAAGAGAGTACCGTAGAGTAAGAAAAGAAGGGGGAAGTTTTTATCGCGAACTTACGCCGAAGCAAGATCTTCGTTATAATGCGAATTCAATTACTGAAGCTGTAGGGTTACGATTTTCGACCCCCCCCTACCCCCTTATAATCAAAAGTAAGCAAAGACCTACCCCCTTACTCCCGTGCTTGCGTAAAATTTGCTATTAGCATTATCTTTTTGACGTACATATCTTCTAGCAGCATATGTAATGGTCTGGAACCCCTCATGTAATCAAATGTAAGAAAAACATCGAGCCCCATAATTCAAACATAATACTTAAACCCCTATTACATTGATCAATATTAAATAGTCACAAATATGCACCAAAAAATTACAGAAATCATTAAAGTACTTAAGAGCGTCGGTGGCTCAGGGGTTTAGCTCTTGACTTGTAATCTACAGGTCCCGAGTTCGAATCCCGCCATGTACCAATGTGTTTTTGATGGAACCTGCACATATCAAAGCGACGAAATTCAAAGATACGTGTGAAGTCGACCCGCACTGGGCCAGCGTGGTTGACTATGGCCTAATTACCTCCTTAGGGTAGGCTCCGCGCCCCTCCGTGGTCACGTATAGTGAGCTGGTGATTATAGTACTTACCAACGTTAGTCAGGTCGCCCAGATCTTTAGCATCAGAGAGTTTGTTGGCAGAGTCGTAGTAGCCGTGCCTCAGGAAGTAGTCGACCAGCATGCGGTCCAGACGCACCTTGCGCCATTGGTTCAAAGCAGTCTGTAATACATACCTCTTATACAATCAGATTTGGATAACCGAGAATCCAAGGAACAGCGATATTTGTCTCGCTTATAAATGTGTCTCTAATTCAAGTTTCTCGCTTATCGAGGTCGTCAACTAGAGCCCAGAGTTAGAGTATAAAGCTGGCTACAGACGCTCAATCTTAACTCTACAGTACGATTGTGCAGTTCAAAGTGACATGTGTTAAAACTGTACAGTAAGAATTGAACGTTTATAGCCGGCTTTAGACATTATTAGTTGAGAATAGAGACTCGTTTATTCAGATTCGACTATAAATACATTTATACAGTGTCAACTCCTTCAAATCCATGATCACTGTCTACCCTTCTTAGTTATGGGAGCGAATTATTCAATACAAAAAAATTACAGGATAATTTCTCTCAAACCATTATTAAGAAATTCAAAGATATATGTGAAGTCGACTGGCCCGCACTGGGCCAGTGTGGTTGGCTGGTTGGTTATGGCCTAGATGACTAGTAATACTATCCTGGTGTGAACAAGGCTTAAAGGATGCTTTAAGCCTTGTTCACACCAGGATAGTATTTTAGTCGAGTAGCTAGTAGCATTTATCCGAACAAAGGATTTATTACTGTTCAGACTCGTTTGAGCCTAAATCTAAGCACTAGGGTAGTAATGTAGTAGCTAAACGTGTCCTAACAGCAACAAGTAGACTAGATTAGTAAATCCTTTGTTTGGATACTTGCTACTCGACTAAAATACTGTCCTAGTGTGTACAAGGCTTTGGGATAGGCTCCAAGGCCCTCGGTGGGGACTAATAGTTAGCTGGTGATGAATTATTAAAATATAAAAATTATATTGTACCCCTAAATCTCTTTAAAATCAGATAAAAATGTATTTCAATTATATTAAGTTTTGGGTAAGAAAAAGGTTTTTACTTGTGCCGCAGCGGGATCCTGCAGGGCCTCAGCCTGTTCCTTGAGGTGATCCAGCCTCTTCTTGCAAACATAAGCTGCTTGCACCTCCTCGTTGATAGCTTCCGATGCTTTGCGTTTCATTGTTGTCAACTTTTCTACCTATTTTCAATAAAAATGTTGATATATGACATAAATTACGGATATAGTCGACGACCTACATAGCCGAGAGTCTAAGAGACCGCGATATGACTCTCGTTTATAAAGATTTTTCTGCAATCTGAGTTTCTCGCTTATGGAGGTAGCTCGTCGGGACTACATAATTACTCTCGCATATCTAGGGTTGACTGGATGTGTTAATATAAGGTTACTAAAGCAAGCCAAGAGGTAAGTTTGAAGGATCTTTTTTTTTTTTTTAAACGTCAGGAAATGCATTTAGGCACCTCTACGCCGGGCGTGCAATGGCGTAGAGAGTGTGGGACTCGCCGGCCACAGAAGGTGACCGTAATACCCACTAAAACCTGACGGCCCTCACACGTATTACGGCGGGGTTGTGGGCACTGTTCAACGTCCACGACAAGTTTGAAGGATCTAACATTACAATAAAATTCTAGTGATAGTGTGCCGACCTTCCTTAAGGACAAGGGCAGGATGACGTTGATGTGTGACATTAAAAAAAAAGTTGTATGGCTTAATTACTTCACCTACCATGCCACCGAGCAGTGTGTTTATCTCTCCGGCAGTAACGTCTCCTTTCTTAGCAGCTGTGTCGAGCTCCGTTGCAGTGCTGCTGACGTGACGCGCCTCCACGTCTAATATACGTTGAGCGTTCCTATACTTTTTATTGAACACTTCATATGGAACCTGGAATTAAGTGGGCAAGTTTGACTGAGTGTACTATGAATACGCCACAAGTGATATTGGACTAAAATAACTGCTTCACACCAGGCCCGTAGAGTTGGTCACAAGATACTAGTTGTACACCAGCACAGATTTCAGCGTCACTGGATTTTTTTTAACGCCAAAAAATGCATTTATTTACCCCTACGTTGGGCGGTACAATGGAGTAGGGAAGCATCACTGGCCAGCTCTACTCACCAGCTCTACTGGTTAGGTGTGAACCAGACATAATGCTTATTGTAATTATTATAATGTGATCAATGTTTATTTCGGAGTACCCACATGTCCAAAATACAAAGCTTACAGACAATTTTATTCCAAGTAATTTAAATTAAATTTTCTGATGTTTTAAAGCTTCTTTTTTAAGAAAAGCACATTTTTGCAACATTAACAACTATTGTAGTAACAGTCGAAATATTTAGTTAAACAGAGAATTTAAGGGTCAAATATATAACTAAAAATAAGAAAGATCTTTGTACCTTAGTAATGGAAGAATATAGACGATCTAATTATGAAAAATAAAATACGCCCATTACAATAATATTAAATCGTGTTGTAATATGTTACATTTCACAAGATTGGAACATTTTAAAACATTTCAAAATCTATATGGAAAATTACTTACGAATTTATTGAATTCAAGACACCTTTCCTTACGCAAATGTGAAATACATTAAAATCTGTTTCACTTTATGGTAACACGAAATATAATTGAAGGACTAGTAAATAATTAGTAACAGAATAGCGGGTATTCAGGAAATATTTCAGGTTTAATCTTAGTTATAACACATGTTCATTTGGTTACAAAATAATACGTAGGCCCTATTGCGAAGTAACTTTGACTATGGTACACAATAAGAAGTCAATCAGGAGTTATACGATTATTGATTGCTTTTTAAACCTCACCTTTAATGTGGCATGTTCGAGAGATTTTAATTCGTTCATTTTGATTGTTTGATTCGCAAATTGTAACAAGTGTGCTTAAAACTCCTGAATTGGATGACAATTTAAAACAATGACAACAAAACTCAGCTGATCGCAATCAAAAGTAAACACGACGGGAAATTACAAAGTCTTATACATTTTTTTAAATGCACAATAATAAGTAATAAACCCAAGAAATTATCAGATGATTGAGGTTTCTTCCAATATTGTTATTTTTTATTTTAATAAAATTAATGGAGTCTGCATGAACTGAAAATGTTTTAATTTTTAACTTTAGTATGGTAACATTATTACTTTAATGTTACCACATTCAGTCAACATTGCAAATTATTATAATTTTGAATGATTTTTATTAATTTTATCTAAATCTAACAAAAGCAAGTAATTTTACCTTTTTAAATATTTTGTGTACTTTTATTTCATTTTCTTAAATAGTATCAAATTATTTAGTCTTCTTTAGTTTAGTCTTTTTAATCTGTACAACTTGTCGGCGCGTCAGCGCGTCACTTTCATTACGCTAATCCGCCATTTTGTACGTAGCTGGCGGTGATTCAGGGTTCGCTTTCCCGGTATAGTGTTTATTGCGAGAAAACCAAGAAAACTTCATTCAAATTGACTTCGTTTATTGACTGTGAACAAAACAAATCTTACAGTGACATAATTTTGCTGTCTTGCGTTGTGCTTTCGTGATTTGTGAGTGCCCTCTAACTGGAGCGCGTGGCTGGTGATTCTTTGTTGTTGGATTCAGCATTTTAGACGGTAAGTTCGTATATTTTTGTTGATAAAGAATCGGTTAGAAGTATGTGTCAGCGTTAGTCGGCAATTTCGCGGACATAAACATTATAACAACCGTGTTATATGTGAAAATGTGATAGCGTCATCGTAATGGTGGCGAAGCGGGCTCCGTGCAGTGGTCTAGTTGAGGGGCGACGACATATTCGCCGACGCCACCGACGCGTCACAAATTCACGGCCACAGAACAGTCCGGGTCATGACTTTCTAGAACCCACCGATATTTGGGTACGGCTTGAAGATTAACGAGCACGCGGTTGTTTTAAACAGTTGGGACTGATGACCTACTTATACTTTAGAAAGTTAGTGCGTTTACGAACTCTTCAGCTCTAGCAGCTTAGAACTTCGATTTAGGCATGTCCAATCAAATTAAAACTTTTGTGTATTCTCATTTTTAGAACTTAGTAACGTAGTAAATTCGGTCGGGGCATAATAAATTTAATATCGTGATTAAAAAGTACTAAAAAGTTTAAAGTAAAGAATACTTAGTGGAGGATAACATTATCAATTTTTCTATAAAATATTTATTCTTATATATTGTTCATATGTGTACAATAACTGTCATATCATATTTTAATAACACGAATTAAAAAAAATACTATCACATAAAATGTTAATTGATTAAAGAAAGCTGAGATTAGTAAAACTTAAGAGTAACTTTAAATAATGTTAGTTAATTAGATTTTAATATGAGACAGTCAACATTGTAAAAGTTTTAAAAGTTAAATTAGTACTGACTTCTCATTCAACTTAGTTTGAATTGGGAAAAAACTTTGAATGGATTTTCATAGGAAAGTTTTTCCCTTCAATTATTTACCTCTTGTATTTGTTTTCACTTAACTTTGGACTTGTTGGATTTCTTTTGTGAAGTTTCATTAAAATTCTCAATCAAAGTTATTTCTCTAACTTATACTTGTTTTTAATAAACAAAGTTTGTATTTGAAACTTATGAGGAGGTTGTTCTTGTTTGTTTAATGAATTTTGTTAACTTGTATTTATGTTGTTTTCTTAGTTATACTCTTTCAATTATACATTTCTAACTTTATAAAATTCTACTTTGAAATAAACAGTGAATAGTTATTCACCGAGTGAAATTAAAAACAACAATATATTAAAAGCAAAAATTATAGTAGTAGTAGTAGGGGCTATGTTTCCGTAACTCCACGACAGGCGCATATTTTGTGTGAGAGCAGGTCTTGGATCACTCCAGCCTACCCAGCTCTCCAAAGAACCTCAGCAGCCCTTTTATGTTGCTGATGATCTCTGGGAGTGATCCCGTTGTGCTGAGATATTTAACCCTTAATTGGACACTGCAGAATTATAGTATTATTAAACTCCACAAGCTATTAATTTATGCTTCTGCAAACTATTATTTTTTTAATAAAATTTTTAATTAGGTATTGTTTATGACAATTTGAATTTGCAGCTATTCAGCATGTAACTCCTTCTATTATGTAATATTCTTTTAAGATGCATCTGTTTACCAATACTTTGAGACAGTTTAAGTATAAAAAGGTGCACAAACAAAGTTATTAAGTTACACATCTTAGTGTTATCCGATAATGTTTGGCAATAGTAATGTAACCCAGACTGTAGACCGCTTAACAGAGTGTGTTTTATACTATTCATTGACAACCAATGTCTTCAGTTTATGAATTCCCAGTCTTATCCAGTTTAAAATATTTAACTTAGATAAAGTAATGGTCTTTTTTTAATTATATGATGCTGTGGATTCAGGTTGTTATCAGTAACTCTTTGATAGAAAAAACTTCTTTTTAAAAAAATAATGGCAATAACATTATGAGTCAATAGTTTAATAGTTAAATTTTTTTATTGTTTCTTAACTAAAAGTAAGATTGGCCCTTTTGTTAACCAACACTAAGCAAATTCAGACAAACCTGGAAAACGAGAAACCTCTATAAGCCAGAGTCATTTCCGACGAGGTACCTCCATAAGCGAGAAACTCTGATTGGAGAGAAACCAATAAGCGAGAGTCATATCGCGGTCCCTTGGAATCTCGTTTAGTTTTTAGTTTAGTCTAAGTCTCTTACAGGTGCGGTTCACCGCCATGTCACACTGTATTGCATAATCCAGAGACGAAAAACGTAGGTTAGTGTAGTCTTTGTACAAAGATGTAAAAGAGGTTGGAAAAATATTTTAAATTGAGTTCAGTGAGCTATTTTGTTTGCACAATCTTACGTGTATACGTCAGCGCCTTATCAATCTTTATCAATGTGTCTTGAGTATTTTTACATGTTACTTATTTTTGGATAATAAACGTCTTGATGCAATATTACGATAAGTGTAAGCAAATTGCAAGTGTAGTAATATAAAATAAAATATCTTTAAACAAGTTTCAATACAATGTTTAACCTAATGTTTTACGTTTTTTTTTATTGAAAATATCAACTTAATAAAAAAATATACTTAACTGACTGCCTTACGTTCAACATGTAAATAATATGATTATGTCGGTTTTGATATGTTTATGTATTGATTCTATATTGTACAATTTGCGTAACGGTTTTATACGATGTGATCGTATATTATTATTGATCTTTTACAAGTGTTAATTATATTGTAAAGCAATCATTGTATTATTCAATTTGTAAATCAATTAATACCTCATACTCGTAAGTACTTGAATGTCAATAGCATTACTAGATAAATGAGAAAGTAAAAATCGTTAGTTATTTGTTAGCGGAAAACTTCATAGCGGCTATTTTATTCTGGATTGAATTTAGCACTTGATAGCGTACTGTTTGGAATAGCGCAAAAGTTACAAAGTATTTTTTTTTTAAATCTCGGGCGGACAAAGTTGTGAGAATAAGTTGTTAGTTTTATATATTATTGCTAGTGCACTTTATTTAAATGCTGTCAGCCGATGAAATGATTAGAAACTAGGACAGATGAGGTCGTATCGCTCGATGGTGGCACCCCTGCTGTGCTGATGTCAAGATCGGAACATTATGCATATGTATGTACTATAACTATGCATACAAGTCGGTTAGGGTTGTCGAATACATTATTTTATTAATAACTGTAGGTATATATTTTAATTAAATTTATTTAACTAATTACGCCGCATTCCGCAAAGTGGTTTTTCCGGTTTAATGGTCAGTTATTTATAAATTAAATATTTGTGCGTAAAGGGATATAATAATAATGATTTTCGTAACACAATTGTGTAAGTTTATTAATATGAATGACAAAGACGTAAAATCTCTTTAATACGGCTTCACAGTAACGAGGTTTAGCTCGCTCAAGGTCAATGCGGTTAAGCTAAGCTCTTAAGTAAAATGTTCTAATCCTGATAAGAAGCATTGATTTAAAGATATTAATTGCTGCATCAACGCTATATAACAGATATGAAATAATGCTATACAAGAAATTGAACTAAATTAATCTGCTTTGAAGAAAATTCAAATTTTCAAGGGTTTTAAAAGGTTCAAAAAGATAAATTAAATTGCCGAAAGTTACAAAGCAATTTTAAAGTGTAAGTAATTTTATGTTGCAATCTTTTATTTCACCGACGAGATAAGATATGTCCGTGATAGAATTTTATTATAATTATGTAAATATGAAAAATATAGAATAAAATTAAAGATTAGTTTTCTTCATTAAGGATAAAAATAATGTTAATTTGTATGACTAATTAATCTAATAAAACTGGATATTGTTTGTCATAAAACTTGTTACTGTATTTTTCCATTTCGGTCGTATTGAATATAAATACGGTGCCGTGCACGTTTCTCGGTAAATAGTGTGTGCGATGTGTGCTCGGACCGCATCCGTTCTGTCTATAGCGTGTAGGCACACATACTCACGACCTCTCGTCGATCGGCTATCGATTCTGACCGTTAAATACGCGCCATACCTAGCATACCTGTTCTTTTTTTTTAGTTAGTTTGATGCTGTATTTGTAGATGGCCAGTTGTATAATGTTTTTTTTTAATAATCTTACTGATTTATTGTGAAAGCTTAGATTAGACGGATGGATATTATTTGTTAGAAAGTATCTTCAGTGATTTAATAAATCTCGATGAAAATTTTAACAAATGAAGAATTAAGTCTGAAACACATATCTTATTTAAAAAAATCAGTAGCAGTCCTTAATATGTAATTATTTAATCGAAATTAATAATTAAATGTATATGTTAAGTCGCACATGCGTACGTCATGACTAATCTTCAGTGTACAGAGAGAAGATTGGTTCAAATTCCCAGTACGCAGTGAATTTGTTAATTGCACGCGTCCACGATCCGGCAAAGGAAATGTATGCGCATACATTGCGACCGTAGCAGCCGCTATCGTTTTTATGTAGGCGGCTCGTTTAGAACGCAAATTGCTACTCTGTACTTCCAAAGCATTTGTCTCTCTTTCAAAACGGGTAAAGGATAATGATTTTTTTCTAGTTATTTTTAATAATCTATACTAATATTATAAAGAGAAGAACTACTGAGCTGATTTCGAAAATTCTTTTACCATTAGAAAGCTACATTATCCCCGAGTAACATAGGGTATATTATTTTAATTCCACGCGGACGAAGCAGCGCACAACAGCTAGTATTTACCATAGGTATATTTCTTAAAAAGTTACGCAAGCTAGTTTATAATCTATGTTGAGTTTGTTTAATTTTTAATTCTTAGAATCTTGTTAAGTTTATTGTATAGAAGTTTTTGACCAAATATGACTTGGAAACTTCAGAGTTGTGCCAACTCGAATGAGTAATTGGATTCGAAACTTTATCCAAAGTAGAATTATCTTAAATTAATGTTGGGTTTACAGCTGGAATTGCGTACCCGCGACCCGCTCCGATCGTTCACATTATCAAAAGCGATATAATTTTACTCAAAGCTCTCTATTGTGCTGCGGAGTGTTATTGTCGCCCCTCCCCCGGCCCACCTCCCCCGACCGCGGCAGTCACATCTCGCGAGGATCGTGTCGGGGGTGGCCACCCCACTGACCGTCCTATTAAAACTGTAATTACCGAACAGCTTTGCGAATTATTATTGTTGAAATGATTTTGTATTGATTTTCGGAATGGGCTCGCCGCCTATTGGGCGTGGCTGATGATGTTTTAATGCCTTGGCTTATTTACCAAAATGTTAGGTAAATTGTTTTATCCAATTGAAACGGCGGATAAAATGATCATTAAATACAGAACCTTTTGTCTGGTTTCAACATGTTTTAAATTATAGTTAGGCTTTTAAAACGGAATCCTAAATTTATCTAAAAACACATGATTTTTTTCCCATAAAATATTAAGTATTTGTAATCTCTTTTAGTTCCGGTAAGGTTACCAATGTTTCTCGGATAAGATTAACAGGGACTTTTTTAGATTTATGTCGACGTTACTTTCTCTTTGCTAAAAAAAAAAACTAAATAATCCGTTAAGATTAGATACTTCTCGAACTAATCACATGAAATAGCTTGTTTTTATTGTACATACATCTTATTGATTTTTGTAGGTTACCAAAACCTCGTATCTTAGTTCAAAAGAAAGCGATTGGTTTATCACACATGAAGTAATTAAATAGATTGTCAATATAGCAAGCAGTAATCACTGATGCAGCGAAATGGCGATAACTTTACGCCGTTGGCGATTGCTGACGTCATCGGTGATAAAGTTCCCCGAATGTTATTGCACGAGAGACGCCTTAGTACATTAAATTCGCCATCTTTCACTTCAAGACGCCGAATAGACGAAGATAAAAGATATTTAATGTTCGCTCTTAAATATCGAAAGAGAACGCCATTTGTGATAGTGGTGAAAAACATGTTTTTTTGAATATTAAAACTAAATGTTTAAAGAAACTATGTTACCATGAAACATGATACTTACAAATTATTTAAAATATTCATTGAGTCATTTCATTCACTTTTTCTTTATTTTTAAATCTCGTTGATATTATTACCTACTAGCTGTTGTGCGCGACTTCGTCCGCGTGGAATTAAATAATATTGCCTATGTTACTCGGGGATATTGTAGCTTTCTAACGGTGAAAGAATTTTTAAAATCGGCCCAGTAATTCTTGAGCTATTTCAATACAAACAAAAATACAAAGTTTCTCTCTTTATAATATTAGTATAGATGTAGTTAATGCAATGAAATTTTCAAATGTACAAATTCAAATATTTTTACACAAACGCAGTTTCGATACTGTCGTACGAGAGGCGTGGTCCTTAGGGACCTGTGACGTATCACTAGGACGAAATGACCTCGTTCTGTCCCCTCTTATTGTGACATACTTATCAGACGGCCTCTGTTTATTCTTTAGGGAATTTACTTGTCTTGCCTTGTACAGATTTACGAACTTGACAATGAATTTTTGTGCTTGTATCGTTTAATATTTTTGTCTGAGTAATTTGTAGTAGGTATTTTTTTTCTGCTGACCGCTATATTCAAGTTTATAAGAGTACAGTTAATATCAAGAGATCTGTTTGATTTCGTATTATATAAATTGCTTTTGGTAGTTAATACATATTTAGTAAATAGTATTAGTCATTAACAATACATTAGTTTGAAGAATAAATAGATACAATAGTTTTCGTTTGAAGTTTTGTAGAGTTTAGGTGTAAAGTTGTTGTCGAACGCTGCAACTATTTTCACGTATAATGTGCAAAGTTGAAGCCCGAATATAACAATCTCACGGGACAAATGTTCCACAAGTTTAGAATTCGCTTTAATATGTATGCAAATTGCATAAGTTTCATACATCTTGCGATTGCACTCAAAAATGTCCGGATAAGGAAATATTTTATCTACTTTAAATGTTCCTGATTATGTAAGCGTGGAATTTCACTGCCAAACTTGTGTAACATATTCTTATGTAATTTATCAATAAATAAGATAGATGGTAGCTTTTATACAAGTGTTTTGACAATGGAAATACAGCAATACTGTGGGCTTACCCAACATGCTTTTCGATCGGCGATGTCGCTGATGGAATCGTCAAAAATGTATGAAACTGACATTGACATTCGATAAAATCATGTGATTGTCACGTGTGAGATATCGAACGTCAATGTCAGTTTCATACAAATTTGTCGATTCCATCAGCGAAATTGCCGATCGAAAAGCATGTTGGGTAAGCCCACTGAGTGTAAACTCAAGTTATGTGTATTGGTTTTATACTAAATGTTTTTTTATAAAACACAGCATGAAAGTATAAGAGGAAAGATTTGTATATTTATAGTTAACGAATAAACTCAAAAACAACTCGACCGATTTAAAAAAAAACTCTGTCCATTAAAAAGCGTGATATAGGCTAATTTAAAATTATCATTTGAACAAAAATTGCACTACCGATGCAACGTAGGGACGAGCCCAACTCATGTATACAGGGTGTCCCGTAAGTCGACGCCAAAACTGAAACAGGTGATAGAGGAAGTCCTAAGAGACACCAGAAAAATATAAAAAAAAATCTATGTCTAATAGTTTATGAACTATATCATGTTCTAAATTTTCGAAAAAAAGTACATCCTGTGTTGGTCTTTAGCCTGCAGTAGCTATAACTCTTTACTTTTTAAAATTTTTATTTTTCTTGTCTAATCTTAAATAGTGTTTGTATAACCTATTGTTTAAAATTATAAGCTAACTGCTACAGATTAGAAGATAATGCCACTTTTATCCGAACTATAACGGAACGATTAAATATTCGCCCAACTTTAATTGACTGTCCTGAAAAAAAAATGTACCAACGCTAGTATGGCACGTCACGCGAAAAGTTGGCGCATTTAATAAGGATTCTAAAATGGTACAGCACTTGCTACATTATTTCTTACATAACAGGGAAAAAAATATTTTTCTTCAAAAATCGCAATTTTTAAAAAATCTTTTTATCTACTAAAAGTGATTTTAGTGGAACGAATGTCATTGAATGCCACTTCTAGTTTAAATGGAAGGAAGAGGCATTCCATCATAAGCGAGGGAGATAGATACTGACGTTTTCGAGAGTTTTTTTTTTGCGATAAATTTTCCATATTTTTTAAATAATTATAATTGGGATGCTAAAAATTATAAAAAAGCATGTTCGCTTTCCTTCAGCTACAACTAACATCTTCTCAAAAATTACCGGTTCGCATATCGTTATAACGATACAAAGTTACAAAGTACACTTTGAACATACATTAAAGCAGCTGAGTAAATCAGTAGTGTAAGATCTGCCGATCTGAATGACGGCCACGAACAGACCGACGTGAAAGACATCACTCGACCAAGCCAACGGCTCCAGAGATAGAAAAAATCTTAATCCCTGTAATTTTTATAGCAAGAAAAAAAAACACTCGAAAGCGTCAATATCTGTCTTACTCGAACTTCATGGAATGCCTCTTCCTCCCATTTAAACTAAAAGTGGCAGTACAATACAATTCGTTACTCAAAAATCACTTTTAGTAGCTAAACAGATTTTTTAAAGTTTGCGATTTTTGAAGAAAATATTTTTTTTCCCTGTAATGTAAGAAATAATGTAGCAAGTGCTATACCATTTTAGAATCCTTATTAAATGCGCCAACTTTTCGCGCGACGTGCCATACTAGCGTTCGTACATTTTTTTTTCGGGACAGTCATTTAAAGTTGGGCGAATATTTAATCGTTCCGCTATAGTTCGGATAAAAGTGGCATTATCTTCTAATATTTAGCAGTTAGCTTATAATTTTAAACAATAGGTTATAGAAACACTATTTAAGATTAGACAAGAAAAATAAAAAATTAAAAAAGTAAAGAGTTAGAGCTACTGTAGGCTAAAAACCAACACAGGGTGTACTTTTTTTCGAAAATTTAGAACATGCTATATTTCATAAACTATTAGACATAGATTTTTTTTTATATTTTCCTGGTGTCTCTTAGGACTTCCTCTATCACCTGTTTCAGTTTTGGCGTCGACTTACGGGACACCCTGTATATAAAAGTTATTGGTAGCAAAAGGTTTTCGTGATCATTCAGTTTATTGCATTGGCCGTCGAGTCTGGAACGTACAATTTATGACTCAATTCCGCATCTATACGGAATACGTATAATATTTGGATGTCGTTCACCCTTTGAAATATCGACCCTATTGTTGCAATATGCGACAGACGGATATGCAAGTCACATATCAATCATATTTTATATGTAGGCAGATGTAAAATTCTACAACTTGGTTATAATTTATTTGATGGAAAGTATAATACATTATAGTAGCATAAAACAAACATTATTAATAAGAGCTAATAAGAGAAATTAAAGTATTTGACACCATCGTTGAAAGTTTCTTTTTTTGTGACGTAGTTAGTTGATGAATACTCGTATATCGTATTATATGTTAATATAGTTAATAAATATGTAACACACCCACGTATGGCAACAAGGCCGTATGGTTATCTGAGCACTCGCCTCGCAGCTGGAGCGGCCATTTTTGGTTTAGCCACCTGCCTTACTTAACTACTTCTATACTACGGAGATGTTTGTAAATTGAAGCCTAGCCGTCATTTTTGTAAACGTGGTATACCCTTTTGATGTAAGAATAACTTGGATTATAATAAAATATTGATTTGTAATTATATAACCATGATGTTCCAAAAATGGTTCTCTATTTATATAAAATTGTAATTACATTTATCAAAATCGAAATTATAAGCAACTTGATATTACGTTCTATAAATTTAATTTAATTTCCACCTGTTTGTGTGTAGATAAACTGTGCGTTAGCTAAGTTGTCGAGGGATTAAATTTTTTTACGGTTTCCGGACGTTGGTTTATTCGGTCGGTTCAGTTCGGCTCGGTTAATGAAAGCCGGGGCGATCGCTGCTAATTGGATGTCGTTTACCAGCGGTGCAGCGGCGCGTTTGTCGCGAGTTCATTGACCTTGCGGCTCGTAGCTCGGACCCCGTTTTGTCGCCTCGATAGATGCTAAAAGAGTTACTTTTTTGTGCTTGAAAAGCAGATACGTCTATGCTCGTTTGAGATCCATTGACCTCGTCTCAGAGACGATTGTACACGGCTTTAGAATGTAATGCTTAATGGTCTGTCTAAAGTTATGACTCTATTGAAATGATAGTAGATATTTAATCATGTTATCAGTTGTACTTTTATTTGATAATTAATAGAAAAAAAATGTAGAATAGTGACTGAATAGAATGTTTGTTAAAAACGTCCGGATTTTCACTTATGTGTGTATTTTAACGGTTGTAACATTTACGTAGTAATTTCTTAAAATTTTAATTGAATTATCAATCTAATACGATTTTGAAGTATCAGACTGTAAAGTTAGTATAACTGCTTTAGAACCGCCAACGCATATTCCCAACTAACTTGAATCGGAATTGTTACGAGGAAAGTTTTATTACAAACCTAAAGTTACACAACTTTGTCGAGCGCTCTTTCGATTCAGTTTCGTCTTCGCTAAAACTTCAACTTGTAAAACCTTACATCGCAACCAGGGTTGCATGAAGTCAATAACCCTAACCGCTTTATTGACTGTTCATATCTTTAAATGACTATATCAAAAAGGATACCTATAGTTTTCTTAGATTACACATTTTACTATGTTTATTATATTGTAGAAATATATGCTGTACTGTGTTTTGGTTGTTGATTGATTATTAATTTTATGAAGCCTTTATTACTATTATTGAGTTATTGAAAATGTCTACAGTTTATGTCTTTATGCAAACAAATTTACATTCCCGCTCTCAACCCTCGAAACAATTCCCGGAAACTCTAGAAACTTCCCGACATTCCTCTCCACAGTTCGCTCAAACTTTAATAAAAAGAATAAAGGGAATTTGTCTGTGTGTAATTTATTCGCAGTTGCTCACGTTTATCTTTGCCAATAGCGCCATTACCGGATGTTTTATTGACTTGACTTTGAGAAGGAGAAAAAAAACTACCTACGTTACAAACGAAAAACAAGCCACTAAAGTCGCGCGACGTCGAATTTGATATAACGCTTGCTCGCTGCTGAGTCACGTAAGTGGCTGGAGGGGAGCTGTGGGAGGAGGGTGGTGTAACGTAGGAGGAGGTGCGAGGCGGAGGGGGTAGGAGGAAACAGCTCAGCTCAGCCGGCTATTGTAGTATTGTGGAGGCGCGTTGTTTTTGCAAGGAGTTGTGTCAGCGGCAGGACGTGAGCCGCGTGGCCGCCGTGAATTGGGTTTACGCTTAGGGGTGACACGCATTACACAATATTTCATTTCATTAAAGGAAGGTGTTATGTAGGTTTTTGGATTTAAAGTAGCAGATGCGTTTAAGGACTAAATGAGTAATCTTGAATATTCTGAAGGTGTTTGTGACAATCGATAAATAATTTGCTAATAAGCAAAACACTGATAACATGTGTTTAGAAGTGCTAACGACCTTACAAGCATGTAGAAATAAAAATGAGAAAATGTTAGGATTAGTATGTGGTTATAGACAACCCTATTGATATCCAAGACTGAGGTCTTGAGATTTATGCATTAGTTTTATTATGCCGCGCGAGTATACATCTCGTGTTTTATCTCGCTGCGCCGTAAAAGGCGATGTATCTAGGCTACCCCTTTTTTAGTGTTACATTCGCCGGTCCGTGGGATCGGATTCTGATGTTAGTGCGACATACATTATGTAAGACGGATGTAATCGATGAAGCTAGTTAAAGTTTTTATTGTAGCGATACTGTGTACTAAGGATTTTCTGCTTAGACGATTACTAAGTTGGTAGTTTGGTTTAATAAAACATTTTATGTCTTAGTATTCTTTTCCACTTTCTTGTTCTAAGGTGTGGTGTTTATAGAAATTATTTTGTATTACTTCAGCTTTTTCGTTAAATAAATTATGATTTATGGCAATATTAATTAATTTAATTGTCTTTAACACGACTATTAATTAACCCTTAAATGCGTGATTTTTTCTTTTTAAATACAATAAATTGAATCAGGAAGATAGCTAAACATAGATTAGGGGAAAATATTTTTTTTTTGAAAATGTATATTGTATATTGATGTACACTTACATCATACATTTAAGGGTTAAGACTCCAAATCATTATAAAGAAAACGAATTGTGGTAAACTATTTGTTGGCATAGTTTTAGTTCATACTTGAACAATTTCTGTCCCGCTTTTCTATTTCTACGTGTTCTCATTTTCTTTTTCCTATTTTCTATAACGTCCAGTATTGTTTTGCTGCTGTAAAGACGTACGATGACTCAGCTCGGAAGTTTGTTCGCGACAAAACTGTAAAAGGCAATTACTTAGTCGGCACAAAGTTGGCCACCGCCCGACAGCCGTTCCTCGACGAACCGACGAATGTTGCAATTTTTATTTCCGCTGAGCACGCCAGCTGAAACAGCCGTTTGGCGTTTTATTACTCTAACGCTTATATGTTATGCTTTTTAGCTTTATTTTTAATTGCAAACGCAATTAACTTGCTAAACGTATATTTTCTTTTGAATTAACTCGTGGTTTTTACGCAATACTGTCTGCCTTCGACGTTTCAAATTATTTTTGCCCATTGAATGTTTGAGGTCGTCGACCTTTCGTCTGTTGAAGTATAGATAGGCTAATGAATGTGCTAATGACGTTTTTAGTCGTGACCGGTATTGTTTGTGCGTCTGTGTGAATAATGATTGTTATTTTTTTCTAATGTTCAACTGTCTACAGTCTCTTGCATATTTCTTCGCGTACATGTTTCGACAACCTGGATTTATAGCTGTAACACAGTTAGCTATAAGTAAGTATTTATAGCTGTGTTTTTATGAAGAGATTTTAATAATTTCTTGATTAAAAATAACTAGGACGGGACTTAAATACAACATAACTATTTTAATATACGTTTTACTTATTTGAGTATCTTCAGATATGTATCGTGACCACAATCCGTCAAAATACGATAAGATATAACTGGTTTTAACTGGTAATATCGTGTGTTTACTGTATTTTTTTTATCTGGTTAAAGTATAAAATTGTGACTTGTGACGTACACACTCTTGTTTGCATTAAACAGGGTGTGTCGGTATGCTAGTGCGTATTTAATCAAATATTACTAAATGCTTTTAAAATTGTCGCGAAGGAGCAGAAAAGCGGATTTAAAAAACCGTTTCTAAAATAAATAAAAGACATACAGACGAATTGAAATCCTCCTTTTGGGATGTGGGTTAATAAAAGATCTTTATAGTTACAATATTCTTTCCCCTCTTAGACAAAAACATAACAGGGTGGATTTGTTGTAAAGTTTTATGCTTATATAACTTAAGTTTACATATACGAAAATCCTTATTTTTAACTCATTATTTTTGTTCCTGCTGTTGTTTTAATTTCAGTAACATCTGAAACACCAACTTGGTTTAGTCATCCAAGCTTTGTTATCTTAATAGATAAAGTTTTCTCTAAACTACTGGCTACGTTTTTGCATAATATAATTAAAACTATTAGTTCTCTAGGGATTTTTGCTGGAGTTTGTTCAACGTTGTGTGTACTTGGACAGCTGTGTTTTAGCTATAGCAATAGTTGTTTAAACAACGACGATGCGATGGTTCTCTCCGGCAATTCCGCTTACGTTGTTAATAGTGCGGTCCCCAGCATCGACTAGGGTAGCCACACGTTATATAAACTGTTTGGAAAGTTTTTTGAATTATTTTTCTTTGATTAAAATGGAAGGTTTTCTTTTTTTGATCTTTTTCAGCTTTTAAGAATAACTCAAATGATTAACTTTCTATTTATGTAAAATTAGCCTTCTTTTATTTAAGGTTTTTGAACCTTGTCTATGAAGTCCTTTCCAATACTCTGTTAAAATCTTGACAATTATATAAGGAAGATTGTCGTTTGATGGTCATTGGTCAGCAAGCGTCTCTTTTAGTGACCAAGTAAAGACTTGTATGACTATAAGAGCGATTTTCTGTAACCCTATGCTTCATTAGACCAGTTCGTGGTAAAAACGGAAGTTTTGCTTCGGCGTAAAGCCGTTTTGTGCGTGACATCGGTCTAATAAAGCCCTAAGGTAAGGAGTTATCTATAAATTTAATACATGATATTTTTTGTAGTTCTTGTGTTATACGCTGGCGTGGTCACAGTAACCTCGTCTGGTATTTTTTCCCAACTGTCGCCGGTCGCTGACGCAAACGTATCCGCCGCTATCCGGTTTCTGAGAATTGTTTTCCGAAGCACATTCAGTGAAAATGTACGTCCTTTTCTACCTTTGCTCAGCTCTCGACAAAATTGCTCGCTCATCTTGTGATTTTTCTGATGACCTTATCTTTTATATATTTTTTTGCTTTATAAGTGAAGTATAAATTTTCTTTTTCTTTTAAAAAATGATTTACGAAGATCGCTGAATCAGAAAATTTCTATTGTACTCATATTGGTATTGCAGATGTCCATGGGCGTCGATGATCACCTCGGTGTTCCCGCTGCTCGTTTGCCCCCTTTTCTTATAAAAAAAAATGGTGTAAACTTAAATATATCTATGGTCTTATTGCAACAACATTGTACCTACTCAGCCTTATTTTTGATTCTCACGGTCTTCAAATAATTGATTGCTAGAATTATTTATTTTCTTACATCATTCTTAGTGGATTGTTGCGTTTAGTCGATAAATATCAGAATGTTAATATATTGATTATGTTGAATATAAAATTGGGTAAACAGTAGGGGCGCTAAGTTATATTGAGAAAATATTAATGTAACTTGATACGTTTACTATTAAAGTCAATAAAGTTGTAGTAATAAATTTCATATTGGCATCCTGGGAATGTTCTGTTAAAAATATGTAAAACCTACATGGACATTTGACAGACATAAAACGACACAGGAGGGTGCTATTGAGATATCATAATTTAGTATAACTCATGCTCACCGGGTCATACAACTTGTATAAATGAATAAATTACAAGTTTGACAGCCCTATACGTTGATGTGTGACAGCGAAGCGCGTATTGGCACTTTGCAAGCGAGACTCGGGACGTGCTTCAATAAGAAATTCCTCCGTCGATACATCATGCACGATTGTTATCGATAAAGTGCTGAAATGACTCGCGCGTTCAACGTATGTACTCGTAATGCGGCTACGTGACGGGTGTTAAGATACGCTTTCTATATAATTAATGAGTGCCGCTCAGACGTGCCGTTAGTGATGTGTTACAACTTGACAATTGACGGCTTTATGTCGAGCGAATATCGATATTTAATAGGGTTGTCGATGTTAGATAAATGACGATGATTTTATGACATATCAGTAAACTACAGGTGTGCTTTTCTAAATTGCCCAAGTTTATAGTTTATTTTTATGAAGCTGTATTTAGCGGCATCGTTGTAAAAACTGTTTACATTGTTTTCTTCAGTAAAAATAATAAATATGATTGTGATGCGGATATTTTAGTTGTTAGACAGTTTAAAATGCATTGCTCGTACTCGAATTGTATTAATAAAACTCCCAAGTTGTATAAAAAAAAAAAACATAATCCAGTGCTATTAAACGTCCCGGTACTAGCTAATGGGACATCATTCATTGAATTATTTACGTCTGCATTTCTATGAAGCGACCATTCATTATGGTTATTGCGAGACTTGGTGATTTTATTCTCACTAGGCTCGACTGAGGCGAGTTTATAACAAAAACGAGTGTAATAAGGAGAGACCGCGACGTCCTCTACACTGCGAACGTGTAAACCGGTTTAAAGCCAGGTGGGATGAGAGAGTTGGTTGTGATGCAGTGTTGATTAGATTGGAATAAAGCTTCTTTTACAGCTCCCGGCTTGTTGTCCAAGTTATTTGATGTTAGAGCTATAATTTGCACTGATTCCAATATAAAACTACGTTCAATTTGCCTTTTTAGTTTTTGGTATCAAAAATTTGTCTACTGCAGTTTTTTATTTAATTAAAAATAACCATTAGATGAACGTCCTGTATGCCAAGTCTAGTCTGATTAGATTAAAATAATAATCTACGAATGTACCTATCTATTATGTGTTATTAAAGAGTATATTTATTACCAATTTTTGTTATGTATTAATAACTAAAATAAATGTTACTTATTCCGTACGCATTGCGGGCGGTCGTTGATAAGGATTTAGTTTTATTATCCGCCCGTTATTTGTTTGCACGGCTAATAATACACGTGATGCAATGGACGACGATGGCGGGCCGTGACTCAGGCCGGTTTTGCATAACAACATCGCTACTAAAAAAAAAACGTTATTAGTAGATCTCTAATGTTCTATTACTTTTGGCCGGTAGGGTCCGCAATAGATGTTAAACGAAGGGCCCTATCAATGGAAGTTACCAATACAGGAGACAGAGAAGTGTAGTAGGTATTTACGACTTTCACAAAAGTGTGGTGCAGTAGGCGTAATCTAGACAAACTACGTTTTCCAAATGAGTAAGTAAAGGAAATCCTTTACTCAATAGTTTGCCTGCATAGTCTCTTTGTTGGCCTTCTCTATATAAAAGGACAAATTAATTTTATTTACGCTTCTTATTTAGAATCGAATCTATTACTCGTCAAACAAACTCTAACCGCAAAGCTATCGAGGTCTCGTCTGAGTCTTTAAACGTTTGCATTATTGATACAGATTACGTCGTCGTCCGGCTGGTATTTTCCTATTCAAGCACCGGTTCCAAGTATACGTATCCGTGAATTGTCACCATGATTAACATGATGTGTTGTCACTCAGATATCTAACTCCCAACCGAATTGTATGCTTATGTTTACCATCAGTAGTTATAAGGAAAATGTAATCAGGTAATTGATTAACCAAATATTTGACTACTAACTAATATACACACAAAAGTTTTTATCATTTTTTTTATTGAGAAATCTCAGTCAAGTTTTTATTCAAGTTTTTAAAATATGCATCTTCAACTGTGTATTGCGTTTTAATAAAAATATTGTTAACATCGGTCGATTGTAACAAAGTACGAAATAAAGTAATGAGTAGTCATTACATTGTCTTTGTCAACGTGAATATTAAATAGATTCTTGTCTAGTAGACATTACTATTGTATTATAATGCCTTGAGTATTATTTAACACTTTCTAATAATTACAGTTTATTTAAATTCAATTAAATATAATTAAAGTTTCTAATAGCAAAAGAAAGGTCGTTGTGTAAGCGATAGTTTGCCCGTAACAAGTAATTTCGCGGCGTGGCGCGAGCCATTTAATATAAATCGTCGAGTGTTTTAGTCGTAGCTGGGTCGCTGGTAGGTTACGTAGACAAGGGCGGTGACCTTGGAGTCACCCCCCGCGTCTTGGCCACCCCAGCTCCCCTTGTCCCCTCCACCTTGCACTCCCCCGGAGGGTGGGATGTGAACCGACTTCTGAGGGATGTATTCCTTTGACGGTTGCCGGTCGTAGTTTATTCATGTCGAAGTCGCAGAGCGCAGAACTGACGAGAATTTTTATTGTTCTCTCGGACACCTTTTTCTTATTTTTCTTGGCTCTTAGAACGTTTGTTTTAATATCATACTGCCCAGTTTGTATATTAGAATTAACGTACAGAAATAGAATTTTAGTTTTATTCGTAAACTTTTAGATAATTATATGAATCAAGTCTTGCAATGTAATGAGGAAAATAAAAATGTGTGGATAATGGTATGGTATTGTAATACATCTAATTTATTCACGATTTTATTTAAATAAATTAATAGTAAAACATTATCCGATTCAATGTCAAATAATATATTTAATTTTAATAAAAAATGACCATCTTTTCGTCTGTAAACTAAGGTCATTGAAGTCATTTTAATGATTTTAATTTTGTTATGAAACAAACTGTTAATTACGCTGCGGTCTGTTGTAGTTCAGTTCTATCAAAACACACAAGTTTATTCAACTAATTTCAACTGGCTTCCACCAGAACGCAATTATCGAATGATCACTTATAATAAGCGATCGTTCATGACATTAAAACGGATATAAGTGTCACTATATTTATTTTATTTGTAAAAAAAATAAAAATTCATGAATTCTTGTATTTTAATATGCTTACCACAATTGAAAAGGCAAGGTTCAAAATCGAATTATGTTTTCTTGTATCGCTGACAATAAAAGTAGGACCAACGTAAATTTTGCAAAAAATAAAATCCAATTACTTAACAGTTTAATCAAGATAATATCTTTCGACGCTTTTTTGTCCTTGATTAACTAAATTAATTATGTATGCATTAAGCACGTTGCTCGTTCGCCTTGTCTTGCATATTTTTTCATTATTCAAATCGTGTTTCCAGGTAAGGTCGAGTCCAATTTGTCGCATAGCAACACGACTGACAAGTCGAGTAGAGTCGGGGCGCCGGGTGAGTCACTTTCGGCTTTTACTATAATGAAAACTGACGTAGGTAACTTTGAATTACATTTTTTTTAACGACGGCACCCGGCTTACTACGACGCTTTTAGTTTTAATTAAATTAATTATTGTCTGACTTGTGTCTGCTTCAATTCCAAGGAAATGTGAAAATATATATATCATTTATTGTCTATGAATTTGTATTGGAAAGTTTCAGTGCTCAAATAACTTAAAGTTTATTAATAGTTATATCTGTTTGTAATTTAATTGACCTCCTGACCTAGACTTGTAACTGTCCGTTATGCTAAGTAATAATAAAGTTGTTCAATGAACAAGGCATTATTGATGAAATGATAACACATTGTGAAATTATTTATATTTAAAACTAGCTTTTGTTCGCGACTTTGTCCGCGCGGAATAAAAAAAATATAGCCTAGGTTATTCGGGGATAGTGTAGCTTTGTAACGGGGAAAGAATTTTTGAAATCGGCTCAGTAGTTCCTGAGTTATTTCAATACAATATTAGTATAGATGTTATAATTATCGAAAACGAAATAAGTAAAATATTATACATTTCTTTCATATCCAAATTGTTTTTATGTAGTACCGTTTTTAACAAAAACTAGGGAAAATATAACTTTAAATTGATTAAAAGCGCCTAACTATTCCGAGTATTTAAACTTTAACTGGTGGTAACTACATCGTGTTCCCACGTGAATTATAAAGTTTTACTATAATTTATTTATTAAATGTAAATAGAATATTGGTACAAGAACTCTACGTGATCAATGCAAGGTCCGAATAGATTTATTACTCACAGACGAATGTAGCTTTTCACTGGTTATTTAAGAGCTGTAACGTTTCCAAATAGAGCCCATTTACTAGAGTAAACAAGCCTATATGAAAATATTGAGATAAATGTCTTGTTTTTATTTATTTGATTGGTTAATTCATTTTCGAGCTTTTGGTTTGGTCACATTTTATTTCTCATAGCTTCTTTTCCTGTTCCAGTTTCTTTGCCTTTGTACATTTTTTGAAGGATCGAGCAAGAAATAACATCGTTATTCATAAAAATATATGTTTAATATTATCACTTTAAAATATACCGATAGGATATCCATAGTGTAAAACTGTTTCGTTCCGTTTTTAAATACGACTGATTTCAGTCTACAAACAAGTTAGTTGTTTCTCTTTTTGTCCATGTCGTTTACCTTGTGCCTCACCAAAACAACTTCTGGTATTTCTTTTACAAAGCCTACACAAAGATGATTATCCGAGCGGGCTGCGTGTTGCCGAACAATCGTCGCCCAGTGAAGCGTTTGCTATTATTATTAGCAATTATTGTGAAGAGGAAAACGCAACTCGAAATAGCGCTGGCGTGGCGCTAGCGACGACGGCGCGTCATACTTGTCCGTTTGTGTACCTAGGGTTGACAATCACAAGGAAATAATTATAAAAAAATAAAATAAAATTGCACATGGGTTTTTTTCGGCTTATTTTAAATCTGTTTGGGTAATCAGGGTTTTACTGATTCAACATTGTTTTTGAATTACAATAATGAATTAGTTTTCTTAAATTATTTATTGTATATCTATAGTGAAAACCAGTTTCGTTTATCAAAGGCCAAAATTTTACTCAATAAAATGGAATGTTTTTCTGACACAGCTAAATCTCTTTTTAGCCGACAGTCTCTCGAAACACTATTTCAGTTTCAACGTAAAATCTGATGGAACGAAAATAGTGCTACGCATTTTGCGACAGCGCGACCATTTTTAAATGGTCCTGTGTTTTTTTTTGTTTGCTTCCATTTGAATACGGACGGGGGCTTTGTGTCATTTTCGGACGAGCGAACGCTTCGGTTTCCGCAGCGAATCATCGAAAAAGGCATTGTCGTTGAACGCTTGCGTGCGCCACGCTTCATTAGCGGCAGCCAGAGGCCGCTTGAAGCGCTGCAAGCTGACCATATATTCTATTGTTATTTGTTGGATACTTGGGTATGTGTGAGTGTGCAGAGATACGGGTATTGCGTTTTGAATCATTTTGATAGTATTGTGCATTGCGGCATGTTCGTCTGAGGAAGTGATTATTACCAACGTTGTAGTCAATGTCGCTTTTATGTTGTTCCAGCTTCGATGTTTAATATTTCTGTGGAATTAATTCGAGAACTAAGATAATGATTTAGTTTTATATTTGAACCCTAATGTAATACGCCAAATATGACGTTTTTATCTCGATGTGAAGTCCAGAATCTGAAATATGAGAGTTTACATCTATCAAATTGAGTAAACATGAAAATGATAACACGTGTAAATATAACAAATAACACGTAGCATTTTAAACATGTGATAAACGCCATATTTAATAAACGTCTATAAAATCTACCTACGCAATCATTTTGTTGACAGGTTGTAAAATTTCTTTAAAGTTTACCTTAAACGTAATTACGTAACTTTAAGGATTCCCACACGTTTAAAATATTAACATTTTAAGACATCTCATTGTGTCAATTTGAATACATTTAGGAAACGGGTTTTCCTTTATATGAATACAGTCGTATCGTTCAAGTGCGGCGCGTTAGTTCTGTGCCTATTCATGGTCTATTCAACGAGGCCGACGCGGTCGCCCGTCCGCCGCGCATGGACCAATTTAGAAGATTCGTTTTGTACACTGAATGGCCCTCCACATAGCAATTTCCGCCCGTATGCTTCTCATGCTAGTTGTATGTGATTCATTCGAATATAACTGACCTTTTATAGTATTTTGTTAAAGATAAAATGAAGTGTATCTACATACAACATACTTTAAGACGACTTGTGGTTATGCGTGGAACGGACTTGCGTGAGTAGAGAGTTGTAATAAATATTTTTTTGATGATTATAACCGAGATTCTGTTGCTTCTCAGTCTCCGTAACCTTTAAAACAATACTACATTAGTCGAATAATAATTGCACGCAGACAAAAAAAGGCTCGTTATATGTCGTACTTCAATAACACTTTAGTTATGTTTAGTTAGTAACTATAGCTGGTATAAACCGCTTTGCCATAGTAAGCGTTATGTGTTATCGGGCGGCGCATGATTACGCAACAGTCGTTAATAAACGCACGTGTTATCTGCTACGTTCGAGAAGCTTCCAGCGTGCCGCGTGCCGACGCCAGCGCCGCGACAACCTCTGACGTGGTGACGAGTGACGCACAGTGGTATACAGGGATGTCACAACGTGCAAAATATCAATGTATATAAAATATTTGAATCTCCAGATTTCATGCCTGAAAAATATTGTCATTATGATAGCGTTTTAATAGATGTGGTCCAACAATGGATTTTAACGGCTAATTTGTTTTCTACGTGTTATTGTTATTAAGTATTTTGAGATAATACGAGTACACCTATTTTAATTTAAAACTACAGTCCATGCCCGTTTTGAATTTATTAATTCTTAAGCACTTTTTGTAAAGTGACAGCCCTAGTAACCTTATCTGTTGAAAATCGATATAATAGATTGATGATAGAGAAAGTAAAGTTGTAGTTGTGTTGGAGTTATAATATGTAGACTTTGATCGTACTTGTAAATCATATACCTACATACACATACGTAAACAAATGTATCACGTAGCGATAAGACAGCAAAAACTTCTTGGGAAAATCCCAGTTTTTTAATAGTTCGCAGAGTCCATTAGCAATAGGTATTTAATTTATGTTACGTGACATCTATACTAATATTGTAAAGAGAGAAGCTTTGTATTTTTGTATGTATTGAAATAACGCAAGAACTACTGGACAGATTTTAAAAAATATTTCACCATTAGAAAGCCACATTATCCCCGAGTAACATAGGCTATATTTTTTTATTCCACACCGACAAAGTCGCGCACAACAGCTCGTAGTTGATATAATGAAATAAAAGAAATATGTACATTTGTAATGTAAAGAGAAAATTAATTTAATGAAAACATCAGACATTACATCTATAACATCGGTATTGGTAATTGGTGATAATTTTGTACATGTCGTTATCGACAAAAAACTGTATCGATTGATGGGAATCCCCTTATATTAGCAACTTGATGGCAACGTAAAAAAAAATTATAAAAATTGTCATAGTGACAACGAAAAGTTGGAAATAACGTTTGTGTAAACTAAATCCTGATAATAATTTAACGGATATAATCGCGTTTAATTTAAATTGTTTCAAGTACGTGGCTTGTGACCGTGAAGTTTACATAGTTTCATTTATGTTATTGTCATAATGTGACGAACAATTAACTCATTAGGCAGTGATTTTCCTAATATTTCATGGACTATTGTATGAGGCGTTATCGACCCTGTACTACCTTACCCTGTGTACCTTTAAACCGCACTGTAGTAATGACTCGTACGAGGTCTTTTGTGCCCCGTTAGCGAATGTGTTAACATGTTGGCAAAATGACTAAAATATATGCATAGATGAAAAACATTTTGCGACGTGTTGACGTGCAATAAATACTGTTACATTTCAAACTTCAGATGATTTTATTTTAGTATGTTTTATAAATTAGTTTACTATCAATTAATTACAACTTTTAGGTTTATATCTCTCTAACAGTCTTGATATACTGGTTAGTGACTATTTAAGTATCATTTAATAGCGATGGAAACCAGTTTGAATGACTAACGGATATAACTTCCTATTAAAATAACGATATAGATATAACTGTTTATCTTAGATAGAGTAATATAAATTTAATTGGGTTACATGTTGCAGGAAGTTAATAGTTATAAATGGACTTGTTGGATCTAAAATATAACCAATCTTTTAGACTTTTTGGACGTAATAGTTTTACCCAATGGCTTCAGTAGACCGAGTTCGAGGAAAAAACGGAGATTTTGCTTCGGCGTAAGACCGTTTTTTGAGTGACATCAGTCTAATGATGCCGTAGGGTAAGAGTTAAATTATTACTCTGTTTTGACTCAAACCAAATTACTCAAATTCTAATAATACAATCAGTTTACTTTAAAAGTTTTGTTTTAATGTCTTCTATTTTTGTATATCATGAAACTTATCTCCTTTAAAGTAAGCAGTTCAAGTATATTTTCAAGTTTTTTTCATATTCAGTTACACGGTTCCCCAGTCATCTTAGAGCGTACAAAATATATCTTGGTCCGTTTGTTTTGTGAACAAACAGACGTCGCTAACAATACCGGCTGCAGGGCTATAGGTGCCCAAGTGCGCAGAAACCTGAGAGGGGGAGGCAGAGGTAGGACTGGGGGAGGGGGAGAGTCGCGTTCACCGACCTTGTTCCTCTGACACGTGCTACATTGCTGTTGCTATGCCACGTTTTGTGGATAATAAGAGGAAATTTATTAATCTTACTTCTTCTTAATCTTAATATATATAAATCTCGTGTCAAAATGTTTGTCCTCAATGGACTCCTAAACCTAAAAATTCGCACACCATGTGCAGTTCGATCCAACTTGAGAGATAGAATAGTTTAAATCTCAAATTATAGTCGCAACTAGCGACCCGCCCCGGCTTCGCACCGGTGCAAAACTGATACTAAATACACTACAGAAAAACTGTGAACATTGTATATAACAGCCATACTAACAATAATTGAACCCGTGCAAAGTCGGGGCGGGTTGCTAGTATTATAAATGGGAAAGTTACGATGGATGGATCGCTTAAAGTTTATTGATGTCTACTTGTTTTAATGAACATATTTTTTTTTATTTCGTACGTGTTTAATTGTACTTGTTATTTTTGATGGCAAGATAGAGCACATATTTACTTTAAGCTAGCTTCACAAAAGTGCAAAACGGTACTTTTTGATAGTAGGTATGTGTTCACACAATACCTTAACTGCACTGTCTACCGTTTGCAGATGTGTGAAGCGAGCGTTAAAAAAGTTGTGTTATAAAGTTGTCAATGTAGGGAGCCGCACGCCTCGCCCACTCATTACGCCGCGCGCAAAACTTCAGCAAGTGCCAAAATGTTTGTTACAACTTTTTACTATAGAACAAACTTTACCATCTAACAGAGTTGAATCGTGAATGTTAGTTGTTTGAATGTTTAGTGGGTTTTGTTTCGTAAATCTATTTAATTATTTAATTTATTCATAACTAACTCTAGTATGTAATGCCACGTAAGGTCGCAAATGTCAAATGAATGTTGTTTTATTTAAACTGAAATACATTTTAATGTTTTTAAGTCTTAAAACATTTCTGGCGTCCTTAGAATATTCTCCTACTACGTGTAATGTATTTTAAAGTTCAGCAACATACAGAGGCCAACATTTTTTTATTTTATTTTATAAAGTGGCAAACGAGCAAGCGGCCACCTGGACTCGATGAAATAGTTGTCGTAGTTGTTGAAATAGACCGCTGGCCATAGACATCTGCCATTGAGTATACGTTGCCTACCCTTAATCTTCGGATGATGAGACGTACAACAAGAGTATAATTCCTCTCCCTACGCGTACCCTCCCCCGGAAAATCCACATCCTCTTCCCATAATTTTCTTATAGGAATAGGGTTCGATTAAAATTAGGAACATAAAAAAGTACATTCAGATTTTTGTTTTATAGATCATGTTTTAATTGATTAATTTCTTTATAGTGTCGGCTTACACGTGTATTAATGTATACGGACCAATAACACGGCACATTAACAGAAATGATTCACTAAGCAATTATAATGCAAGGTGAGTCAGTTCTGATAAAATCTTGTATATCATGACATATTTTATTGTAGGTGTGCAATAATAGAATATTTTTGTTTTATATTATTATTTAGTCGATTTTAAAATTGTTACAAAGTATTGTTAGAAACCGGTCGCCTTCTGTTATTACTTATACACACTACTTGATTATAAACGAACCTTCGAAATTATTTATATTTCATTACTCTGTAGTATTTTGTCGGAGGACGAAACTAGTCAATACCTAAATGGCACAGCAAAAGCTAAGTTACGCACTTGTTGATTAGTATATGAAAAATGTTAGTTAATTTACTTCTTAACCCTGTCATAGTCAACAGACTTTGTCTGCCCACTGCTGGACATAAGCCTTCCCCAATGCTTTCCGAATCCAGAATGCGGTCCTCCGCCTTAACCCTATAAAGAGCAATACTATTATAACCTACATTCAGTTTTTATTGTTGACACTGTGTCATCAAAAGAACAAAACCGCAATGTAAAGAATTTTAATATGACATTTGAAAAGGAGGCGCAGGCCAGGATAATGTGATAATAATAAATGACGGCGTGTGAGCGGTTCTCATTTGAATTTGTGATGTCCCCATGAATAATGTATTAAGCCAGTTTTTGTGTAGAACGATGCATTATCTGACCATCACATCTCAGAACACGCCATCTGCCAACACTTTAAATACCTATCTTTTAATTACGAATGTTTTTATTCATAAACTTAGTTTTTTCAGACGACTAAAAAGTTTTAAATAATTATTAACGTCCCTCACGGAATTCGCAATAAAACTCGTGGTGTTTCTGTTAGATAGTCGAACCTGGATAAGCGAGAATCGTTTTCTGGTCCCGACATAAGCGAGAAACTTGGACTATCTGGAACCAAGTTCGAGTGTATATTTAAATTCATGTTTTTATATTTTTAACCGACTTCCAAAAAGGAGGAGGTTCTCAGTTTGTCTATGTTTTTCATTTCTACATAAAAAATATTAAATTGCAAAATGACTTGACAATTCAACAGTAATAATAGCTACCACAGCAAGGTTTCGCAAAGTACAGCACAATGACGGCTATTTGTTACAAGGAAAAGCGCACTCAGCTAAAATTCAATGCCGTTGCGATGTGCCGTGGCGGCGGAGCGGAGGTACGTGATGTTGTTGCTAATTCACTGATACGATACGTGCCATTCGTGTAATCAAATGTTGATACGTTGGTACGTAACTAAGACGCGTTGTCGTATTAGTTTGAAATTATAACCAGCAATTTTAACAGCTGTAGTCAACGTTAGGAATGTCCTACTAGACGGCTGAGATTCGACCACTCAGAGAGCAGGCCTCAAATGGATGTTATGCCGCGATGGGCCTAATGTGTCCCAGAGTCAAGTCTACTGTTCTACCCCTTCATATTCATGAGGGAAGGATAGGAGTGGTAATGGTTAGTTTAAGCTGCACTTACTCAATAATCTGGTACCAATATAACTTCGAAATATAAGAAATATTTCGAATGTTAGTACGAAAAATTCATACCCGTTATATCGCAGTAAAGAAATAAAAGAAAGAATTGTTCACAAACCAGTTCGTCTTGTGTTGATTGCTATTCTGAATATATTAACAGTTCAATAGTTTGTGCGGATGATTGCAAACGAAAACAAAATAACTTGATGTAAAATTTTATACGAGTTTTTTTTTTATTTGTTGTCTTGTATGAGTTAGTTGGGGTTATACAATACATTAAAATATTTATGAGCAAATTCGTCTTGATGTTTGGATGTAAGCGTGAAAAATAATTCACAACTTTAGAACAGTTTAATTGGTCGGTAACATAGAGTAATTATAAGAAAAATTGTTATAGGTCTTTACATGAAATGTAAGTAGGGATGAGTTCAGTTAAAACTGTGTATAATATTCGTGTTAAAATAACTGACCTACCCTGGTGCAAGTGGTTATTCATTTACACAAAGTCCACGCTTCCATGAGCCGTGCGCTCCGTTTCACGCGACATACATACACACCATTACTCTACATGTATACCGAGAGCTCTCAACGTGCGACCTACGCCACGCCGAGCCGCTTTGATCCTACTACCTAATATATATACATATATATCTATGTCTGGCTGTGTGCAGTGTGCAAGCTGTGCACTGGACCGGTTCTAACTCGGCCTGCAAGTCTGCGAGCCGAGCCACGTGAGCGACGACCGACGCCGTGTGAGCCGGCGAACATTCTAGATTTTTTCGCAACTTTATTTACTCTCTTAAGTATACGTAATCACCGCGGTTTCGGGCCTAAGACTAATGTTTTTTTTTATATTAGTGTGTTAGTTTCTTTATAATTAAAATTTCATTTAGAAATTGGCTTCGAATAGTAACTAATGGTTCATTTTATAATTTGCTGGAGAAATATTTATTTTAACTTAAATTTAACACGTCAGGAAATTGATATTTTATATTTTAATTGAATTTTCTTTGTTGGCACAGAAGCAACATGAAAAAATAGCCGGTATTAAATGTAAACATTGTTTTACTATTTTAAATTGACGACTGTTTACACGTAGTATGACCACAGGATCCGTTACCTCGCTGCATCTTGCGACCTTTGGCATTTAGGTATAGTGTAGCCGGTACAGCGTCGAGACGCCGTGGGAAAGCGGACCCGGCTATGCGGCTTAATACCTTATTATGCTAAGCCCCCTGACCTTTCACGCTTCATTGCTCAGTTGGGAGAAATTCACACAGAAGGATATGTTTATTGGCTGGTTATAAAGTATTTATTTTCTTGATAAAATTAACTTTGATAGTTTTACTCACATACCTAAGACTCGATTTTGTGATACGGATTGCTATAAATAGTAAGCCAAAGACTGTAAAGTTTATTATAATATTTATTCGTTAAAATAGATTGCAATATTATCATAAAAAATGAAGCAATTATATGTTTCTTTTGCAACGATTCTTACAGCAAATAAAGTAAACATTATAAATGACATGTTTATCAAAAAATAAAAACGTCAACACTTTATCTAAATTGATGTATATTTATCGATTGGAGATAAGAATTAAATATCATTGAAAATGTATTCAACGTGTATGCGATGTCTAGTTTCGATTGTGACAAATGTTGGCAGATTAATTAAGAGATTATAGATTATAAATGATTTGTGATAATGATGCAGCTATCATGATATAGTAGACTGAATAAAATACATGTTACTAGCTAATTAATAAACCAACGTCTCTTTGAGACTGACTTAGTATTATGCCTCGCACTAGGATTGTATTTTAGTTGATTAGCAAGTAGCATTTATCCGAACAAAGGATTTTCTAATCTACTCTACTAAAATGTTGCTGTTCGAACACGTTTAGTTACTAAATTACTATCCTAGTGCCTAGGTTTACGCTTAAAAGAGTCCGAACAGTAGTAAATCCTTTGTTCAAATAAATACTATTTGCTACTCGACTAAAATACTATCCTGGTGCGAACAAGGCTTTAGACTGAGAAACATCGTGTATGGAAAAACTCTACTTTAAATCGTAAAAATGTGGACTTTATATTACATCATTTATTCGGAATTTCTCTACAATTGTTGATATGATATAAATGCGAGTATGCCTTATCAGTGAACGTCCGCTATCAGTAAATACCGGCCGTAGGTAAACATTGAAGAAATCTAACTTGGCCCGAGTTCAAAGCGCCGCTGGACGATTTATTTGCTGCCAAGTGTAATATTTTTAAGTGTTATATATGAGATGGCGGATTCTTTATTATACTGAACGAACAATAGAAGAAAATTGTGAAATTATGTCGTCATTACGACTGTAGAAGAGTGCTTTGACTATTTTCTATGTTAGGTACACTTAGCTAGTACAGGGGGTCTACCCAAAGTATCTTTCGATTGGCGATATCGCTGATGAAATCGACAAATATGTATGAAACTGACAAAGACATTCGGTAAGTTATGTGCTTGTCACGTGAGAGATATCAAACGTCATTGCCAGTTCCATACATTTTTGATGTTCGCTATCGAATCACTTTGTAGCGCATAAGGATTAAAAGAATAGTCACAATATCTTTATTTGAATCGTTATATTTGATTAGCATAATATTGCAGAGCGCGTCGTCCGTTTCTCTGCGAGCCGTCACCCGGCCTCGTTGAAGGCCGAGCCCAACTTTTATTGATTTTTTATGCGCATTGTCCATTCCGTTTGGCCAGTGACGCCCCCGCTTGTGACGTTAAAACGTATGTCACAACGTATGTATGTATTACAATACAATAAGTTTTATATTATTGTTATGTCTGAGTTATATGTAGATGAAATTAATGAGGATAATTGATATTTTTAATAGTTTTTTGTTGTTATAGAAGCCTCTAGACCTCAATGGCAGTTATTTCTACCATACCATTATCATTGTCCCATTATCGGAAATATTCAGCTTTACAATTAAAATAGACTATTTTGTGTGTATTGAATAATATTTTAATAAGAATATTATTTGTTACAGGTTTAATTCTGCAAATAACACACGTTGGAAATTAAGAGTAAGTTACTTTTATTCGTTTGATCGCAAGCAAACTGTGTTTGGTTATAAGATGATAAAAACTGATCGTCGTGTAAAATACCAAATATTACTGAAATTATAAAGGCTTCAAATTCTTATTTTACGTCTACGAAGATATCAAAATCTACGTCTTAACAATGTACTACAAAATACAGAAAATATCTTCGCGTTCTTTAATTAAATTGGAATTACATTCACTCGGTATAGTATATGTATAGTCTTATAGGCGGCACTGTCCTTTCACGTTCCATTGGAATGTAAAGTCGTTAAGTCTATATGTGTAGATATAGATAGCGGTGCGGGCCAAAGAGCTCGTCTTTGTTCGCATGAATTATGCCCGAGTCCCGACAATCGGCTAAATGAGCCCCGGCAACGCCAAACCAGCCAACGGCTATGTCCAGACTAACGTGGCTTCTTGCTTAGGCATGTGTTTAGCTCGTAAAGTGTTAGCTTAGCTTAAGAGTTAGATTCGATAGAGATTGTTTATAAGTATATGATGATAAATGTATTCTAATATTGTTAACCACAATATTCAATTCGATACGAATGAATTTCATTAAGGGAAAATTATGTGAAAGTAGGAATATGTGATTTATATCGTCCTCCCACGATCCCTCCTTGAGAGGTGAAGCTACAGCCGGGGTTATTAGGTCCGCAACGTGACTCCATTGTAAAATTAGTCGAACAATTATAATATATCTAAGTACAATAAATTTAATACTATTTAGAGTTTTCCCACGTTATTACAATTAAATGGTTTATTTTAATAACCGAACTAAATTATCAAAAAGTTTCCTACCAAGAATCTTAATTCATTTCCCAGCAAAATGCTCATCCTACGACCTTCCCCTCCCCCACTTGGTTGTCCCCTGCGTCTTACAACTTTCGTACCGCTGCGATGAATTTGTCATTACGCGAAAATAGCACTTAACACTTACCACGAAACTTGCGAATCGCTTGCAATTCAATACAACAGCCACATACGATCATTAAACGTGTATATCTGTTAATAATAATTGCGATTGTCTGGTTGTACGCTCGGAGTTACGACGCAGTTGCTGGGCGCATCCCTCCCCCTTACCACTCCCCCCATTATGCCAATATCACACGCGGGTAGAACGCACAACCACGAGATAAAAACAGTACAGTCACGTGTACGTTTTAACAAAAGCAATTCTGCATTGTGTGTTGTGCCCGTGTGTGAAACTGGCATTACCGTCCGGTCGAAACGCGGCACGTCTTGAGATAAAATAGCATTCACAATCGCTTTGTAACGCCTGAATGGATCTGGCCTGTGGCGATGCGCGCGCGCCTCCCGTGCATGTGTGTGTGAGTATGAATTATCTGACACATGTCCCGTCATATGCACGATCAGTTAAATGTAACTCAGCTATATTCGATAATAGGGTTGCTAAAACATAGTTACGATTGTCAAACTACAACTAGGGTTGTTAATTTTTCGCATGTAGAATGAATTGTCTCTTACTAATTGGCAACCTCAATCAAATTACATACATCCGATTTGTTCATTTGCAGAAATTCAAGTGACTTCATAGTTTTATGTGTGAGCTATTATTGATACTCAAGGTCGGTTTTTAAATAGTCGTTTTCTGTAAATTCTTACACACTAATGATACGTTCGCGTAATATTTTTATTTGTATGAAGTTTTAAACATAGAAATGTATTTTTTTATCAATACACGTGTTGGCTATTTTGCTGTTATGAAACATAAGAGCATTTCCACAGTCGCACCGCATTACAGTGTCCCATATATCTTTGTTATAAATTCGCATGTTAGAGGTCACATTTGCTGAGTGATAGTGCTATAACATATTATACAACTGTATGAATTTTATCTACATTTCATTTATAATGCCCATTTGACAGGCTATCGGCATTTTTTTACCATTACATGCTTTAATTGGGTACTAACTGCCGCGGAAGAGAGAACTATCTCTCGATTGCTAAGAAAATGCTAAGGGAAACAAAATAGAGATTTAGTATGTATTTGAGTATGCCCTTCACATAGTTCTTGCTTTTATTTCGATCAATCATTATTATCATTAGTTATATTCTTCAATACATTTATGTCACGTTTCTTGTAATAAATGGAGGAATAAATGTTTTAAAACGATATATTTGATCCTTCAATTGAATGTTTTCCGTTAGGCTGCACATTCCGGGAAGGGCGCGGGTGTCGTGAGAGCGGCATGGTGCCCGCACGGACCGGTCCCCTACGTGAACGGACTCTGTGATTGTAATGTGTCAATAAATTTTTTGTCAATAAATATTGTGTGTGCTGTGTAGAAATTACGTTGACAGAGTAGAAATCAGTGACGTTAATTGCAATTTATACTACCGCACCCAGAGTTGTTGAGTATCAAGAAATCTCTAAGGAATATCATAGCATGTTTAAAGTGACAGTAAAATTCAATATAAATTGTATAGCATTGTGTAGCCGGTAAAGTATATCAGGCTTTGAAGCCACATTCTAGCCACCTGGGGGCACTGCAGTTCTTTCATCGTGGCCCAAAGACAAAATAATTTCTCGATATGTTCGACTTTCACAAGAAAAGTACGCCGATATCTCTACCGACGTTAGTGCCAAATTCACGGCTGCCGGAATTCGATTCAGTCCTGATGTGTGTGTCTGTGTCTGTATTTGTATGTGTTAGCGCAATGTATAAATGGTTAGGGTTGCCACTTTGGTATTATTTTTAAGTTAAGAAATAGATAAGTATGAATTAGCCAATTTTATTTTAATTGTTATTCAACGTTTATTTTAAGTTATTGAAATTAAATACATATGTTCCGATTCTTAGACTTTTTCACATACACTTATGTAAATATGCGTTAGTAAATCATAAGTAAGTTTTCGAATATTAATTATTAAGTATGGTGGCAACCCTACTAATATGGCTATTTATCGGAATACGTCATACGAGGCCGGGCGCGAAGTGATACATATCGTTGCCGGCGCGACGGATGCCTCGCAATTTGCATTAATTCTTAGTATTCTTTATATTATGCTATCGTTTAATATCACCATATTAACATACTTGATATGTGCCTATTATATTAACACGATCTTTATTGTTGCCAAACCGGTTGATTTTATTTAAATCAGTTTTAAATTTTGTTACCAATTAATATTTATAAAAAAATTGAGGCATTTAAGTGGAAAGAAGTCTAATAATTTGCAAAGGAAATTGATACTCGATTATCTTAAATAATCACAGTTTTCTGTATAAAAGTCCACAGTTCAATAAAAAGGCGCTATCTTTAAAGACACGGTGTGACGATTAAAGCCCAAAAGGACATTTTTTATTGCTTATCATCGCACCATACAAGGTCAACTCTCAGGCCCATAATTTGCGGCTCGCTTTTTTAATAATCTTACGAACTCAGGCATAATGCGATGCGAGCCGCTCGCTATTACGCCTCTACACGAGCCGGCTTATGTTACCACTCGTATGAAATGTGATAAACAGGAAAATGCTTGAGGCGTCGTCGTCCAACCATACAACTATAAGTACACGCTGTATAAACCAGAATATTGTACGATTAAAGACTTTATTAATTCAACACAAGGTTCAAAATCAAATATTCTGGTAGACGTCTCGTGTGGTAGGCGCCAAAGACATATAGGACGTGTTCATGCGCTTGGAAAATAAAATCCAGTCCTCGCAAGGATTTCTTCTCATGTTTCGCCGAAAGTTTCTCCGAAGTCCCTTTTTAAAGTCCCGGACGTCGGCCGAAATGTTCGATAGTATTATTTATCGACGTCTTGTGTATTTTTATGCTTTTGTTAAAGTTAAAATAATACGTATAAAAGATTTTAACAATACATTTGCTATTTTCATCACAAAGCAAAGATGTGGTTCAATGCGTTCTTATTTCCTAACTCGGTAAGAACGCAAATGACGTCATCAACCACGCAATGTTTACGTACCCTAATTGATGTAGCGTACGACTATGAGTAGGAGGAGTACAGTCGCGAACAAAATACATTTGAGCTACTTGAAAGGAATGTACAGTCTCCAACAAAATATATGCCAGACGAAGTAAAACTGGAGATACAGTCGCAAACAAAAAGGCAGACTATCCACAGAACATTGTAACTGTTCAGTTGCTGTGCAGCGAACGTATAGCAACGGTCAATGGCCTAGCTAGCTAGCTGGCTGTATGATGGTTACCACACAGCCGGAAATGCGGTGGCCGTTCAATGAATTTGTAGCCCGAATTTATTTTATGTTTGATGATTCGATAATCCCTCCATCCTCGCATAAGCCGTGCGCAAATATTTATTAATACATTTGATAAATAACTGAATTTATATTTCATAAATTGAGTGTATGATGTAGTATTTTTGTTGAGATTCCTACTCGAATATATGTAATAGTCATAGATTACACAAGTCATCGGCACACAGAGCTAGATAGGTAGCTAATTCAGCACCGTTGTCGCCAGGGCATTTACCTCGAATTTAGGGCTCCCACTAAAGAAAGTAACACTGTAAGAATATATCAGGATATAGGCTAAATGTAAGATATTGGATCGAACTATCACCATGGGCTTTAAAACTATCTTGATTAAAAAAAAACCTTTCTAAAATATAGGTCGCGCATATAAAATGATGGGTAAATAGATCAGCAAAAAATAAGTTTTAATGCAATGATAAAAAGGAATAATATTATATTACTGTGTTTAAAAATCATAAAAAGTATTGGGCGTTTGTGTCAGCCCTAACCTGCGAAGAGCGCAGGGGCTGGGTGAATGAAACAGTCGTAAGAGTGGCGCGATAAACATTCTAGATGCGTCATTAGAGAAAATGGAAGTGAACTACTTTGGAATGGTGTCGATATTAGCAATTTATATGTGCCTAGTACTTCGTATTATTCGTTAGTTCAATTTACAAACATACAATACAAGTATTCATATGATTACGAAATATATCATTGTCAACCCTATCTGCGCAGCGGCCGCTTGGTGAGAGGTGTGTCGCAAATACGCGGAAACCTATCCGCTTTCATTTGCTTTCTCGTATGACCAAAGAACACGACACCGCTAACAAAAGTACTTACTTATTGTTAAGAAGAATAAATCTTTCCGAGTTGTAACTTATATTGTTGCCTTTGAGTTAGAAATACTTAGAAAAACTTAGAAATGTTTGTAGCCCATTTGTAATCACGTCAAAGTCAATGAAGAGGTCGATTGAAGATAAGTTTCCTTTCAAGTTTCTTCTATCTCAGTCTTAAGATATTTGTCTTGTTTATTTGTCGTAAGATTTGCGTCGTCTCGTTCACCATAGACTAAGTAGCAGTCTAAGTTACGACTATATAAGCGTGTTACTCCTCAGTGGCGTTTATAATTAATGCCGAACTAAGTTTGAATCGAGGCGGACTGGATTTCATAGCAACTTTGCCCGCTCAAACTTTGTCCGTTACTTAACTTCCCTTGTTATAATGCTCCCAGCTTAAACGAATGCCTAAAACAAAGTTACTACTAAAAAACTTTATTGATAAATGAGTTTGAACAGCTTCTGTACGTGTAATTTGTTTTAACGAAACTTTAATAAGCTTATGATAAGTTAAAGTTTATAGAAACTAAGTAACAAATTATTATGCTTAGTTTATAAGAGTTTTGAAAAGGTTTAACTTTTTGAATTAAAATTAATCCATGACTTTTACTTCTTATACAATTAGTTATTTCTTCGTAATTTTCCACCTATTCATACTTTATATGATTTCATTTATCTGATTAATTGTAAGATATTCTTATGTATATGACAAAGCTAAGCTTGTTATGCCAGTTGGTCCGTTCGTTGCACCGCGTCCCCGACCCTCTGCAGAACACGTCGCAATCTAGATGCGAACTTTGCACTCTGATATTACGTGCACCAAGTTACAAATTATAACGTATGTTTATTTAGTTAATACAGTCAAACTAATTTGCAACGTATAAAATGCTAGGAGATGTACGGTATACACATGATACTGTTCAATCGATGTCATTCGACTAAATTAAGTGTTACAGTGAATTGGAAAACATCGTGATGTCTGCACATTTCGGCGCTAGTCGTGGAGTTGCGTAAAATAGAGCTCATCATGGGTCGAACCACAAGTGTTGCCGCAGTCACACAGTTAGGGTTTAAACTGTAAAGATAAGGCAATATTTATAGAACAGATTAACTCCTTACTGTATCTGTAGGGACGTGGGAACTCCCACGACTTGGTGTCTCTGTGTGATTATTAGATTTCGCTGTTCATCTAATGACAGAAGTCGTTATGAGCCTCGATTACTGTTAATTGTTAGTATGATAAGGTTACCATTTGTAGTAAAAAGTTTTTATTCTCGTATTAGTACTGTAGTTTTTATTAATCTTTGTCAAGATTTTTATAATTTGCAATAGTAACACAACAGAGTACATACGATACATTGATACGGTTTCTTTTAAAGTCACGTTAAAGTAGAAATACCTTTAGCATTTGGGTGATAAACACTATTGATTTAATTCAAAAAGGTCATTGTCTGCATAACATTATGTGAACAAAGAAAAATTGTTTGGTATGTGTGAAATGGGACATTGTTATATGTGGCGCAGGGAAGGGGTCGTGCGTCGGCAATTTCTCCAGAGATCGGCCCAGCGGCGTGTGGAATAAATGTTTATTGTGTCTCTCATGCATACCAACGATAAAATTTGCATTTCGGTTGCGCGATCGCTCGTAAAACACGACTAGACCAACTGGAGCAATCCTAGTACCCATAATCTATGCTAAGTAAAACTAACTGCAGTTTTTATGCTCATTTATAGCCAAAGAATTTAATTAGAACAGAATATAGTGCACCAGTATCACTTTCAAGATCAATTTTGCACATTTGTTACAAATCAAATTAAAATGATTTATTCATAAAAAATGTGCTGAGATAGCAGCGCCGTTTTCCAATGAACCCCTAGGAGGGTACAAAAGATAATTACAGGAGAATACAATTTACATTACTTACTTTACATTTACATTATTTACATTACTTAAAACTAGCAAAAGTATATATTGACATTAAAAATAAGAAAACGTAACAAAAAAGCAAAATAATAATTTAAAAATAAGTGGAAACAGGTGTTTGTTATAAGTTTTAAATTTTAATGATAGCATTATAATAATATTTCACCGAAATGGTTACAAAAACAATTGTCTCGATTGTTAATAACAGCTGTGATTAGCACTCTAGAATACACTCTACAATACACGTATAAAGCTGGCTATTTCAAGTGCCTCTTCGGTTAAAACATAGTTATTTACCGTCAGGGAAACTCCGTTTACGTCAGTCAAAGGCTTAAATCAAACCATCAATAGGTAGTTATGTAGATCTTGGGAAGAACATAAACCATCTAAATAATATAATGTATTTTATTAAACAAAATTCATGTATAATTGTAGCGTTTATTAAATATCTACTTCTACAATAGAACAAAAAAACTGTCTGTATAAGTTTCACGTTAACCGGAGTATTAAACGGCTAATAATTTATGTCGTCGAGTTGAAACGATTTATCGCAGCTCTATGTGTGTATATTTGTCAATGTGTGTGTAATATTGGACAGATAACTTGATTACTTTGAACTTATTTCTTACAATATCTTGTTTATTCTAAACTTACAATGGTTTATATTTTAGAATAAGAAAATAATACGTGTAATATTTGAGACTTTAAATTATTATCTGTTATTAAAATAAAAACGCGATTAATAACTCGTTTAATGATACATAAGTGGAATTTGTACTTAAATGTTATCTAGCTCGATTTGCCAGAAACACTAATGCAATGTTTAAGTCTTGATAAAGCGTTGTTTGACCGTCGTTTGAGATAAGCCCGTCTCGACTTTCGAAACTTCGATCTTATCTTTTTTTCTTTGAAGCTCTTTTGATATAATTTAAAGGATAAATTATCAAGATCCGAACATTAAACAGGTTTTTAATAGATTTTAGTTATCAAATTTGTAGTTTTTGAATAAGGAAGTTTGGCGAAACAAGATTTTTTATTCGACTAAATGGTTTTTATCTTATTGGAATCGCAGGAAATAGGATATATTAATTCCGATGTAATATACTGCCTAGATTCCTCTTAGTTGGCATTATTGAACGCGTTGCAGAATTGCCAACGTCGAGGATTCTAAGCGGTAATAATAGTGAAAGACACTCGGCTCGCTCTTCCGCTTAGCTCGCTGAAAAGGAATGCTGACTCGGACGGGAATAAAACCGGCCTCGGCCACACGACGCGAGCCGTTTGCAACCCACGTCGACGACACGCGGACGATTCTAAAGCAAGAATGTGTTACCACGTGCTTAAAGAAAGTGGAAGAAAAACGTTGACTTCTTAAATATGTCACTAAAGCACTATAACAATGTATGCAAATGATAACTGATAAATTAAAATAGTAATTTCGTTTACACAGGTGGCTATTTACAACATTTTAACTAGTAGAAGTGTATAACACGTACTTATGAAGTACAACGTGTAGTCACTATTACAATTTTAGATTTGTTTTTAAAGCTTTATTCAACGTCAAATTCGTCGATTAAATAAAGTTTGATTCAGTGAGGCATAAATAGCGATTGCCGTCCATTCTGCCGTTCGGATTGAACATGAGTCGTGTCGGTACAGTGCAGTATAAAAGTGCTGCACGCTATAACTCAGTTTACGCCGCGCTTCGACCGGACAGAATTACTCTTTTTATTTCTAACGCTAAAACTTTTTGAATTGCAATACGTTGGGTAACCAGTCTGATTTGTTTGTATTTTTGTGGTTTAGTTTTTTATTTTTTTCGTGAAATTGCTTACACAATTATTACAAAGAATCATATATAATATAATTACATTTTGCTCGTTACGTGAATATTTGGTCTAGTTTGATGTCTATGGGAACCAAAGTTTCTATTAAGAACTTTCTTTGAACTTATTTTCTAAGAATTTAAGACCTAAGGTACAATTCCTTAAAGTAAAATAACCTCAATTTCGTTGTGGGAAGGGTGCAAAGTTCATTATGAGATAAATAAACATAGTTCAAACACAATTGCATCTCGGAACAATGTGCTTGTTTGTTGAAGGATGCATATAGGATGTTACAGCAATATATCTAGGGGCATATCGGTGCCCCCGACGATCGTTCAAGCTTGAATAGGAAGGAGGTTATTCAGTTTGCATTTGAATGTCTTGGTAATCGGTAATTTTAACGACAGTTTTTTTTAAATAATCAAACGTTTAATATAATATCTGGTTCTTATCATGTATGTATGTATTTGTTACGTAATTAAAGCAATAAACTACACAGGCTTTATAATTCAAGTACTACTGCAACAGAAAATATTCTTTTATTCAATACTGCGGGTCAGCGTATTGTAGTATTTAATTTGATGTTGTTACGACATGTGTTTTGTATGTCAAACACTTGACAATGCAATGCTGGCTTGCCTTATTGATGTCATGCAGTAAGGAGTTTAAAGTCGCACCTTTGCAAATAAATTAATGCTGATCTTATAGTTTTATTATGATAAATACTGTGTCAATGTCAATTGTATTTTTATGCTGAATATTTATTGGTTTGTTTGCCATGTGCTCACGAATTGAAAGTTATTGAAGACTAATCTAAAAAATAAAAAAGTCCTAGAGTGAAAACTCTTTTATAATATCCTCTTATCATTCTTTGTATTCTAGTAGTGACCTATTTTAAGTTTTCTGGCAGCCGTTTATTGAAAAACCGATATTATGAACATTAGAGAGGAGGGAATTCACGAACAAAGAAGTGGCGGCGAGTGGAACAACATAGTTTTGTTTGCAAGCGGAGCGGTCGGCGTGAAAAGTTGAACGTGCGTTGTGCAGCCCAGTTGGCATAGACTCGGTCGAGGGGCGTAATAATTCAAAAGTAATAACTGCATAAAACCAGCGTACGATCTTATCACGAACCGTTTAACATTTATAGAGTAAGCAGTTTAGATGATTATTACAGATATTGCCATTTTGGGTAAATTTCGATTGCTTTACTTTATGAACAAATTAATATCGTTGTTCCGTTTCTATCTGGTATACTTGATTAGCACGAGCTGATTGATAATATGTTTTGTTACATGTTAAGATATAAAAATAAAAAACAAAAACCGCCTTCCAAAACAAAAATCCTCCAACAAAATGCACTAAAAAGTAACAAAATAATTTCGATTTTGTGGCTAACTTTAAGAGGCAGAAAAGTCTCTTATTTCTTGTAACTATTATGTCTATAATGTACAATAACAATTGTTATCTTGAACTCGGTGTCAGCTGCAATATTCAGATACATGACGCATAATACTCGTATCATTTTAAATCGCAATTTAACGCATACAACTAATTACTTTTAAGATCTGGGTCTTACTGGAACTTTGCTGACACCGACTTCAAAATAACAATTGTTATTGTACATTACAGACATAATAGTTACAAGAAATAAGAGACTTTTCTGCCTCTTAAAGTTAGCCACAAAATCGAAATTATTTTGTTACTTTTTAGTGCATTTTGTTGGAGGATTTTTGTTTTGGAAGGCGGTTTTTGTTTTTTTGTTAAAAGTTTTTTTTATTTTTAGATTTTTAGTGAATTTGAATCCAGATAACTAATTTTCTTTATAGCTAATCAATTAAAAATTCTGATAACAATATACATGCATCTGTATGTCATTGCAGCACCATGGATTTCATGACATTTAATTGAGAGTACCGAATCATGAAAAATTTTAACAAAATCGTCTGCACACTAAAACATACTACTTTATAGTACGAAGTACTAAAATTTCTTTACAAATATTGCTATTTAGTTAATAATGTTTAATCAAACGAGAACATCATATTTATAGTTGGTATTTAATCGAATACGCTTCTTCACTAAAAACTAATCCTCAGAACGTGATCGTCACAACGTAATATTCAACAACTTTCAAAGAAAGAAAGAATTATTAAAATCGGTTAATCAGCCAAATTTAAACGAACTAAAACACATCGTTGCAAACGTTTCTGTACGGCCGCGCGCCGCTGTTACATTTTTCAGTTGAACGAAGTTTATAATCATTTGATATCTTCTAAACTATTAGTCAGAACTATATACTGTAAACGGCAATTATAATCTACGTTTAATACTCTAAGGCATAAACATATTTATTTGGATAAGGTTTCATACCCAATTCAATAAATAGCCTCGTAATCTACGACGGTCTTAGTCGGATGCATTTATTTGATGTTTCAAAAGAAGCAAAGGGCTATTGTGAAATAACTATACATTATACTGATATGCCATCAAAGACATTTATTTAGCTTATTTCAAGATCTATAAATCGTTCATACATCATTTTATTGTACATCCTATATTTTAGCATCCATAAGACACGACAGCAAATCTGTCCTTGTTTCTTTGTAACGGTTATTGTATTTTTCTAGTTACGCGTAATTTTGAACTTATCGTATCTTCTAAACTATTGGTCAGAACGAAATAGTTTAAAGGGCAATTATAATCTACATTAAATTATACTGATAGTAAACACATTTATTTGGATAAGGATTCATACCGAATTCGAATAATAGCGCCGTAAGTAGCGTATTGAATATATTTGACTTTGGATTGATAATTTTAAAGAAAAAAATAGTTTTTGTGAGACAACTATAGAAGACAGGTATATGCCATCGCGGACTTTTCTGTAGCACATTTAAAGAGCTACAATTCGTTCATACATCATTTTTATGTAGGTCTTATAGTTTAGGCTACGTAAGCCAAGAAAGCAAATTTGACCCTGTTCTTGACAACTTTTCGGCACATTATTGAAAATAACTCAAAAACTACTGAATAGTTTTTCATTTTGAAAAAAATGGGACCAAGTGACACACCGTACCTTTCGAATAAAAAAAGAATTATAAGAATCGAACCACCAGGAGCCGAGTAATCGGTGAATAAAAAAAAAAAAAACATACAGACGAATTGAGAACCTCCTCCTTTTTTGGAAGTCGGTTAAAAATAATAATATAATTTATTACATTTTCACGGTACATTAAACAAATGCAACATTATTATAAGAGCCAAAGTTATTCAGTGAAATTGTACGTCGCGTTATCTCCGATTGCAGGAGAGAGCCGGGGGAAGGGGAGGGAGGGTGTACATCAGTGCCAAGTTTGCTTTCGGCAATTCATCATGTCGCCTCGGCTTATCCGTGTCGGCGCATACAACGCGAAACCGAAACTCTCCCACATCGATTATATTCTATTATGTAACTTTACTATCTATACATTTTATCGTAAATTGTATTCAAAGAGATAAAGAATTTGTACATGTTGTTAGCTCCGGTATTTCATAATTATGCATTTTGTAGAGAAGAGTGAAGGTCTTACGGTGAAGGAAATCATCGTGATGCAGCCTGCACATATCGGCGTAGAAATTCAAAGATATATGTGAAGTCGATCAACCCGCACTGGGCCTTGGTTGAATATGACCTAGTCACCCATTATGGGATACGCTCCGCGCCCCTCCGTGGGGACGTATAATGAGCTGGCGATGATGGTGATGATAAGAATGAATAGGTTTCATTTCTATTCCAATGATGTAACTATATTGGTCTAATTATCGGTATCTAAAAACTTGAAGACCAATACAAGTTTTCTCATAGTAAATCTACACTGAGAGACGAGAATAGTGTATCACTTAACGACTGTAGGTGTAACACTAGCACACAATGGACTGTCGGTTCCAGTACCAAGAAAGCTTAATATTAATATTGACTGTCCATAAAAGTTGAATAAATAAAAACAATTTGAACTTTTTCAAGTTTTAACTGTATAAAGTTTGTGTTATATTATTCTATCTTGTAAGTTGGTAGTGCACGTCAGCCACCACCGCGCCGCTGTGAGTGCGATCGATCGAGAAAGTTTCAAGATCGGCCGACGTCGGGGCCTTCACGGACTGCTGACCCGCTTCGCATACTTAGTTTGTACTACGACTTTAGATGCTTTATATAAATGTAGGATTTGATGGAATAAAAAGTGTTATTTACGCCAATTATATAGATGAAACTGTTGCTATATTGTATTAACAAAATAATTGTAATAATCAATGAATAAACATACAGAAGAGTTTAACTTGTTAATGCCATAATGTTATTGTTAAAGTATTATGTTTGTGCGTGTTAAGCGTTGTTAACAGTTTGATTTGATCACACAACTGTACTTCAACACACACATACACTAACTAGACGTGGATAGAGAATTGTTTTTACTCACAATAGCAGCTGTAATTGGCCGGATAGCGTCGGTTCTGTCGGCGAGACTGACGAAAAAACACTTCCGCCCGCTTTTGGTAATCGACGATTGCTTGTATTCAAGTCGCCTTTGACTGTGACTGTACGAAGAATAGAGTCTATTTGTTGCACGCTGTGGATGTCAAACCTAGAGTTCTATTAAATGATTTATTAAGCATTTAGCAGAAAAATATTCTCTATTTCAGATTTAATGGCCTCTAAAATACAATCGAGACTATTCTAAAGTTTGTTTCATTGCAAATCAACAGAGACTTGTCACCAAAATTATTTAAAACTATCTCAATATTTATGTACATAGCTCTTTTGATTTTTGGACTCGTCTGTTTTTCTCGATTTGTTGACATTCTCTTAGTTATTTGACATTTGGTGAAATAAATAAGAGAGTTCTAAATGTCAATGATTCCAGTATAATTCGTATTTCAGCCACGCCTCAAACATCAATCAAATGAAATCCATTTAAACTTTTATTGATCTGTCAGACGACACCGGGCCCCATCTTAAAGCTTACTGGTTTTAAATTAATGAAAAGTTCAAAACGACTCGCGATTCCCCAACTCGGTTGTTTTTTGCGACTTTTTCTCGTCTCGAACTTTGGAAAATTATTTCTGGAACAATCGGCCTCTAACTGTAGACATCTCTTTATCTGTATCTGCTAAACTGGGTCAAATGTTTTCTATTATTATGAATGTTGTTATAATCATTGATTTTTAGAATAGTAAAAATAGGGAAACAGCTTATTGGATTATCTATTTAAAACATTTTACTTGATAAGAAACATTCGGTAAATTAAGTTTTCAATTTCAGTTACTAATTCTTTGAGTATGAATGCTATCTTTCTGATGGTAATGTATTGAAAATGAATATTTAATATTGAATCGATTGAAATTCAAAAGCGTTTACACGTGGTATCGAGGAACAGTGAGTGGCAGCCCTAGCGATAGCCGGCCGGTCCAGGCGGGCGCGAGGTGAACGACCCCAGCGCGTCCCCGCGATCGAACGCGCCCTCACCACACTGCTACATTCCTACAAGCTATATTGAACTTTAGCAAGTAATTCATAAGACCTACATCTTCAAATGTTTATCAACAACCACTGAACACCTTAATGGTTTCGCATAAGATTCATTTTCGCTTGAATTTTTTAAAACGTGCTCAAATCATTACACACCTTGTTAAATAGAAATAAAGGCTATAATCGTTTGCAATTACTATGAATGTAAGTACAAATAAGATAGTTGTTGCGCTTGTGAACGGTTTGCGATATACGATGTTTTCGCTTCACGCTCACTCGCCTTTGTCCACGTGTTCCCTTCGAATTGCGCGAATCGTATTATCATTTCTAATTGTAAATGTTTAGTGAGGTAGCAGGTTAATAATACATTTGCCTGTTGATGTATTTGCTCCTTGTTTAGTGTATCACTAGTTGTTTATAGGGTGTAGAGTAGACAGGTGTATTTTTCATACTTACCTTGTTTAAAAACAGTTTCTTGTGAATATAACCGAAGCATGCTTTAACGATTGAAGTTATGTTATTGTATTTATAATTTATCATGTTTATGATTTTAGTATTCCGTCTTCAAATGATTTGGTTTTGTGAGAACGCTCTGTATGTGTGAATAAAGCTAACTGACGTTGTTCCTGGCTTCGAACCTATGCAATGTTTACTAGTTTGTCGCAAACGTCGGACGCCCCTGATTTTTGTAATGTATGCCGTTTTCGTTACTAGTTTCTTAGGAAAATAACATCGTAAAACCGTGAATGTTTTTTGTTGTTCAATGTCACATTGTTTTTATGAATATTAATGATTGAAATAAATAAAGTAAAAATGTTTCTATATGGTAAACATTGTCAAGATGTTTTAATGCTAAAGACGTAGTAAACAACATTTAATTGTGTTTAATGGTTGTTTAAGTGTTGATAACCTGAATCTGATGAGTTTGCACTCGTGCATGGAATAAAATGCAAGCAGTTGCATATGTATTACTGCAATTATGCTCTAGTCGTAGTTGAATAGAAAATACGCATTACAGATAGGCGTGGAAGTTATATTTTCTATCTCGTTTTCATATTTATCTCAATATAGATTTCCAAGTAATTAATATAATTGGCTAACACGCGTGTTAGATGCCGGTGCGGTTATGTTGCGTCATTTGAAATTCATATTAGCGTAAGAGATTAATGTCTAAATACGCATGTGTTTACATTTTGTGGTTTAAATAAAATAGGAAATTCTTTGTAAGGGAAAATGTGTTAATTGAGGTAAATGAAGAACAGAAAGGTTTTTTTGTTATTCGGACTTTGATAAAGTCAATTTTATGTTTTTTTTTTATAAGAGAAGGGGGCAAACGAGCGGCTGGATCACCGAGGTGATCTTCGACGCACATGGACATTTGCAACACTCGAGGAACCGCAAATGCGTTGCCGGCCTTTAAGGAATAGATAGGCTCGCTTCTTTTTGTTGCTAATAAACTAAATTTGAGCAGATTTGTTTTTTATGAAAGTTTTAAGTTAAAACGATAAAATTATGAAATAAATTATAGCATAGACTGTTTTCTCATAAAGTTATCACAAACACACAAAGCATACAATGCTATTAATTAATATGTACTAGCATTGTTTTTCCTGCAAGAGGGAAACAAGGAAAGCTTTATTAATTATTTTTTTTATCTCCAAAGAATTTGCTCTGGGCGTTTTACGTGTCCTATGGACGGTATTTTCCGGGACGGCTTGTTGTGTCCCGCCCCGGGGGCCAGCAGGATTGAGAAATACATTTGGAAATGAACGAATGTAACATGATGAGCTGACTTTGATTGTTATTATAGCTTCAGGGTGTTATTGAGTCAATACTGTCTTTATTACTGTTATTAAAATACAGTCGAACCTGGATAAGTGAGAATTGGATTAATGAGAAACCTCTTTAAGCGAGAGACTCCGATTAGAGATAAACCTCTATAAGCAAGACATTGCGGTCGCTTGGAAGTGTTCAGGGAGTGCGCTTATGCCGGTTTAACTCTAATACAAATAAACTAAGAGAAGGGTAGATGTGTTAGGTTTGTAAAACAACGGTGACTAAAAACGTTTACAATTCCTCTATAGTTTAAGTTATATTATTATAATAAAGATTGTTTGAGGTTTAATGTAGTAACAAATGGTAGATAAGTCATTAAAAACCGATTTTCGGTAATCGGTGGACGTAGCAGTTTGTGTCCACTGATGATGAACGAACCTACCTTTTGAGGATGGATCTTTTTATAACAAGATATTTTTCCCTTAGAGACATGCGATAATATATGAAAATAAAAAGGTTTAGAATATCACCTGTGCTTATTTTTCTTTTAAGCAAATGTATGACGCATATTTTGGTTAATTTAGTGCCGCACCTGCTGTCTTGTTAATGTATAAAAAATCAAGTTTACGTAACATAACAAAACTTCGCCTTCGTCTGTATAAACAAGGTTATGTTTTCGTTTAATTCTTACCAGCGACCCGCCCCGGCTCCGCACCGGTGCAAGTCGGTATAAAGCATCAGCATTATGATACTAAATACTGCAGCGTTTGCAATGTAAGCGCTAAAAATGTATTAGTTTACGACATCATATTAAAAACTTCTAAATTATCATTGTTACTCTACTATATTGTGAATGTATTATAGATGAAAACCTTCCTTATGAATCACTCTATCTATTTAAATCGCATCAAAATCCGTTGCGTAGTTTTAAAGATTCGAGCATATATAGGGACAAACATAAATAAGTTTTATTGTTTTATACTGTGTAAGGATAAGGATTATCAATTTGATAATATTTTATCGGGGTTTTCGAAAGCGTTGTTTATAATTGGTAATAATAGTATAGTGTAGTTCGAACGATGATGAGCTCCATTTTCCGAAACTCCACGACTAGCGTGTATTTTACGTGACTTCACACATATCTTTGAATTTCTTCCCCCGATATGTGCAGGTTGCATCACGATGTTTTCCTTCACCGTAAGAGGGTCGCGTAAATATGTACATATGAAAATAAATAGTAAAGATGGATCTAATAACATTCTAAATCAAGTTTTTAGTTAATTTATCCTTTGATCTGATACCTTGGAGTAAAGTTAGTAATATTAGGAACGGATGTGGCTCGTTCCTAACCGCTAGATTCTTATCTTGATTCAACATTCAAGCTTGCTTATAATTATAGAACGTGCGTGAACGTTATACCAGTAGCGTAATTGTACGTTGAAATACACGAGATTATTGCTTAATACGATCTATTACAAATTCAGATTTCGCATAATTACTATCTGATTGAAATTAGATAATACGGAGTAGTCTCGGCTGTTTGTGATACAAAGTTTATTTGAATAAAGCTATGTTTACATTGGGCTACGCTAATCTAAGATTTAAGTTTAAACTTCAATGTAATGTTATAGAAGTTCGTACACACGTCGCTCTGTTGATATATTTGCTTACCATGTGTATGACTGGCCTAATAAAGACATGGAATGCACAATGTTCGCAGACTTCGTTTTGCCTCATAGGTTTATATTGACGATCGACTATCCTTATCCTTACATAGTATAAAACAATAACGCTTTTTTATGTTTGTCCCTTAATATGCTTGAATTTTTAAAACTACGCAACGGATTTTGATGCGGTTTTTATTTAATAGATTGAATGATTCATAAGGAAGCTTTTCATGTATAATACATTCACAATATAGTAGAGTAAAACTGATAATGAAGAGGTTTTTAATATGATGTAAATTAACACATTTTAGCGCTTACATTGCAAACGCTGCAGTTTAATATCAGCATTATACCGCTAGTTATCTTATAAAAACAGAAGAAACAATTATGTTTGTGTTGCTTTGATAAACTCACAGTAGACAGGTATATAGAAAGCAAGAGTCAGCAGGGACCAAGAACTAAAAGGTTTTATGCAAGTTGCCCGTCTTTGTCTAAGTTTGGGCGTTCGCCACATCGCAGTATCTGCGTCGTTCATTACGTAAACTTAGGGTTGTCAATTATCTTATTGTTCATACATTGTGGTTTATTAAATTATTAAATGTTGGTTAATGTGAAATACATTTCGTATACGATGTTCTTGAAATTAAATATCTCATACTTCTTTCTATTTCAAAAACGGGAAAAGTGTACAAAAAAGTACTCGTCGTATTTTTTTACCTTTGCTAATGAGTGAGCGGTTTGCGTGAAATATGTACAGTTTGCGACCGGGATTTTCCGCTGTGCAGGAAACAACTCGTAGCGTAATGCAAAATAGTTAAAAAAAGCATAGAGGTTGCAGCAACCCTGTAAATATATCTAGGGGTTAGTCAAAAACAAAGTTTTATAGCTCGTGAATTTCATTATAACTTTGCTTTCTTAACTTAGAGAGGACGTCTGATTTAACGTTTTTAAACGGTGATTGTCGTCTAATTTTTAAGTTATTTGGAATAAATTCTGCATTGCGCAATTAGGTAGTAGTCATGGTTTATTTAATTAAATGTAATTTACATGTATGTACTTACTCGTACATACGCTGCCTTACTCTTAATCAGAGCATTGTACTACTGACGTTATAATACACTTTTTACGCTAGATTTAATCTATACTAATATTAAAAAAGGGAAACTTTGTATTTTTTTTATCTATTGAAATAACTCAAGAACTACTGGGCCGATTTCAAAAATTCTTCCACCGTTAAAAAGCTACGCTATCCCCGAGTAACATAATCTATATTTTTTAGCTCCACCCGGACGAAGTCGTGAACAATAGCTAGTTAATCAATAAAATGAAATTTATTGTAAATTATTACTAGTTTAATAACTAAAAACTACAACGAGTAAACTTATTTTAGAAAGTCAGTTTTGTATGGTGTACCAATTGCCAAACTTTTATGTGTTTTTAATTTTATTTCGAAATAAACTTTCTGTTGAGCGTCAGTTTCATATAACTAGTACGTACAAATTATATTTCAGTTGAGTATGAAGTTTAAATTGATGAATGAATGTGGGAGAAACTAAATTAGTAACATACTGTAACTTTTTTTTACCAAAATTGTATGAAAACCTACTAAAATATGTAGTATGTACTCTACGCAAAAGACTACACATATCCTATTCTGTGTATTTCTGGTCATTTTTCTAACGTATCTATTAAAAAGTTAATAAAAAAGTAAGTTACAAAAATAGTTTAGCTAAATATTTATTGTAACATGGCAAAGTTAGCTTAGAGATTATGACACGTAACAAGTTCTCGACGGGAAAGTTGGCTCTCGGGGATTCCCCTCCCCACCACACACTCGCAACGTTCGTATGTAACGCGCCACAGGGTTACATTCTCCGCATTTATTCTTGATATAAATTTAAGACTTTTGAAGTCGTTTCCCCGAGTTTAGACGACTTTAAGTACCTATGAAGTTGCAATAAATAAAATGTTTCTGACATTCTCCAAAGCGGTTTAAATCGTACGTTGTATGCTTTCTAATTGTTATTGTTTCGGCAATGGAAACATAAGGTAATACGTCATTGCAAGAACGGTCGTGAAGGGTATGCCTAATGACCCCACTGTGAAGCTTGTCCCCTACTTTAGAATCCTGGAGTAAACAAAAAAACGTCGCCGTACTTCCTGTCAATGAGCAGTGTTGCTTTTTAAGAGGGAAGAGGGAGTATTGTTTAGTAACTCTGAGGGCTGTTTCTTTTGCATAATGTTGACTCTTGTACGCATTGTTTACGTTCTAATTGATGTTTTTTTATGTACGATTCGTCTAGTTTTGTTGTTTTAAATTGCTAGAATATAGTTTTGGGATAGTCTTTTTTTAGTTAAAGATTTGCAATGCAATTATGTTTATTTATGGTTACTGCATTATATAATGCATCAAATATGTTAGTAAAACGTGGAAAACTAATCATAACTTCAGTTTAGTGTGATATAACTTCAGTTGTCGTTTGGTTTCTTTACAAAAACATATTTTGCTTTTTTTTACAGCGAGTGAAAGGAATATGTTTTTGTGTGTTGCTCGACAGTGGAAACCCAGTGTTTGTATGCTTAATGACAGTTTAATCTGGTGTATAGTTAATTCGCATGAAAGCGGTGCGGAGGCGAAACTAAACTGTTATGTCTAGAGCTACGAATTGTAAAGTAATTATGAAGAGTGTAGGGTTGGTACCAATGAATATATATTTTTTATACCCTATAATTTTTTTAGTTTTAGACTTTTACATTTTTCGTTTAAAAGTAATAGTGTTAACTAGCGACCCGCCCCGGCTACGCACGGGTGTAATGCTGATACTAAATACACAACAGAAGAACTGTGAACGTTGTATATTATATAATAATAATAATTGCACCCGTGCGAAGCCGGGGCGGGTCGCTAGTTATACATATAAACCTTCCATATGACATCTGTTAAAAAACCGCATCAAAATCCGTTGCGTAGTTTTAAAGATTCAAGCATATATAGGGACAAACATAAAAAAGCGTTATTGTTTTATACTGTGTAAGGATAAGGATTAAGAATAATAATAGGAGATTTTATAAACGCGTTTTGGCTATCAGATATTATGGTAGAGCAGATTTGCTTAAGCTGTTATAATCTTAAACTTTGTTCGTAACGTTTTGAAATCAATACACAATTAGAATTGATTTTAACAGTACACTTTTTATTTAATTTTCTCTTTAGTGAATGCTATCTAGAAAATTAACAAGAAACAAGAGAACAGAATAGTAGATCAGTCAATTTATCGATTGTTGTGAAAGTGGCCGCCCTGCTTGTAGAAAGTTTAGTAAACTTTGTGGCCACAGTTTGGACTAGCGAACTTGCTTGTTACTACACGAATATGCAAATTGTATTATACGGTTATAGTTTGTGTTGGATTTGTACGGACTTTACATACATATGTGTGGAATAATAATCTTTATTAGTAGACTAGGTGTTGTGCGCGACTTCGTCCGCGTGGACTTAAATAATATAGCCTATGTTACTCGGGGGTAATGTAGCTTTCTAATGGTGAAAGATTTTTTTAAATCTGCCTAGTAGTTCTTGAGTTATTTCAATACATACAAAAATACAAAGATTCTCTCTTTATAATATTAGTATAGATAACTTTTGCTGTTGTTTAAATTTAATTATGTATAAGTGATGACATTTAAAATTTTAGTTAACACCATTGAAATTTTAATATTCCATTCATTATTTAACGTCCAATTGATCTGCACTTCGTCTTCAACGTAATTAAAGTAGTAATTTTAACCCTATTCTTAATTAGACCGAGTTTGCGATTAAAATGGAGATTTTGCTTTGGCATAGGCCGTTTTTTTACATGAACTCGGTCTAATGAAGAAATATGGTTAAAATTACTACTTTAATTATGTTCAAGGAGTTCAATTCAATCAATTTGACGTTAAATAACGAAAGGAATATTAAAATTTCAATTGTGTTGACCAAAATTTTAAAGTCATCACTTATACATAATTAAATTGAAAAAGCAATATATCTACTAATAAACATTATTATTCCACATATATGTATATAAAGTCCGTAAAAAATTGTCTCGTAATCTTCAAATGTTTGTATTGATACCTCTACTATCGTTTAACTGCCTGTTGGTCTGGTCGCTGTGTAGAATGTAGTCGTGTTACCGATCGCAGCACCTTGTACTGTAATTAACCGGCTTTCTATCCCCCCCCTACCTCCTCCTACCACCTAGTGCAGCGGCAGCTACGATCGATATAGAAGACGATTGCTTGTCGTACGATAACATATCGACATGTTGCGTGATATAGGAACATATTACTCCATTAACTGCAGCATGGAACGTCAATAATGGTTAATTAAGTTCTTAGAGGAGGTTTCTCATCTCAATACGGGAATGTATGTGTCCATTTAATGACTCTGAGTGCGGAGGTAATACCCATTAGAATAGTTTTGATAATATTGATGCAGTGAGAATAGTTGTATTTAACTAAACGTGTCGGAAGTTAAGCCTGTTTTAATGTATCTAGTGTTAAATATTTTTTCTCTCCTGATAAAGATATCCTGCGAATTGAATAAATCTTTTTAATTCCGTGTGACGGTAGTTACAGAAAATACGACATTTAACAATCTAACAGTATAAAGGGAATACGCTGTTTATTTCCTGTCATTAAGTACGGCAAACCTCACTGCGTTTAAATAAAGCGTATAGAAACCGAACTAATTGAAACTGACTTCAGTTGTATACGATTCGGACGTATGTCGGTCAGTGAATGGTAATACAGAGCAGTCGACCGTTGGATTCGAGCCATTTGATCAGAGAATATCTATCGTATCTACCTATCACATATTACACGAAAAACTTTAGGAAAACCTGCGAGGTACATTTGCTAGAAAGGGATTATACAATATATCGAACGTCATAAATGTATGAAACAGACAATGACGTTCGATAAGTCATGTGCTCGTCACTTGTGAAATATCGAATTTCATAGCCTGTTTCATACTATTTCGATGTTGACAAATATATTGTATAGTATGTTTCCAAACACTTATAAATAAATCGTAATTTGTCACAGATCTTGATGATTTTGTTGTACATAATTCAATTTCAAACCTTACAAATAGCGTTTTTGTGCGTAAAAGTTTCTAGTGCGTGCCTCCCCTAAACGATACCGTAACGCCTATTGTCTCGCGGTGAAAGGGAATTAAACGGTATGCGCGACGTGACGGGTCGGGGGGGGGGGCGGCAGGTGTACAAAGAAGTGTTCATGTCACAGTCTATGTCATTTGGGAAATTGGTAGAAAGTTTGTGGACATTAAGGTAAATGTAATGTGAAGGCAAGATCGTAATCGTTTATGTTTGACGTTCACTTCAATTTCCAATTTTAATGACATTAGTAGATTTTATTGTAACAAGGTGCGTGTTAGGGCGAGTCCCCACTGTTGAAATATTTATGAAAAGATATTGTTATACAACGTAATATTTTTGGAAAAAAGTGAAGATGTCTTTGTATTTTGGTGTTGGCAATCAACTAAATATTGTTAGAATATATAAAGTAGTAGAATGTAAAAAATGACACCTAACAAACAGATAATTAACCTCTTATCGGTGTTCTATTTACAAGATAAACCATACTCAACGTTGTTCAATAGTAAAGGCAATTGAAAGACAAGTCTGCGGGCCCTTCCATCGCAATCGATAGCTCAACGACCCCCCTGTAGCCTCGCTCCCACTGACTCAGTGCGTCTAGTTGATATAACGATAAGAACACGTTACTTAGAGCTAATTGAACGTGCCCACAGCGCACTAGATAGGGCTGCCACTTAGTTGACGTGATGTAGCATAATTGAACAAGATAGTGCCTACATAACAGTTGTAAAGAAATGAATTATAAAGTTTAAAAAGATCTTTCCTTTTCAAAAGTTTTCAGCAAATCTAAACACGTGCCTTTAGTTTTCTTTTCATTTAAAACATTTTAATTCATCCGACAAGCAAGTAATCAGCGGGTATAGACTTGCGGTGTGGCCGCACCCCGCCCCGCCGGATGCGATCAATGGCCCTTTCAATTAAAAGTTTCTCCCGGAGCCCGCTTGCAGGCCGCGCCGCGACTCTTTTGTTCCAACAACTTGCTACTCTCTAGTTTTTTTTTTTTATAAAACCCCTCCCCGACTTAATACATTAAAGAGAACGTCCGACTTTGAGGTAGACGGTTTATGTAGGTTAAATGTTTTATAGCGGAATGTAAATCGAGTTGCAAACATTGCTTTGAATAGCGATAAAAAGATTTTTGATATCATTGTAGTTTGTGCTGTCTTTATCATTATTCAACCCCAGGGCACCGGAAGGGGCATTTTAAAAAGAAACTGATTTTAAAATTGACGCAAAGGCAAAGTAAGCTAGTTATAAGAATGCGTTACTCATTTGTTGTTTTTAAACTGTTTAAAAGTAATACTTGTGTAAAAACACCTTTGAAGATGCAGATAGTCCATTTAGTATAACATCGTTTGTCACTCAATGGTGTCATAAATCATCGTGCGTATGACACGTCGTTTGTTGACTTTACGTTTAACGACGTGTAAAATCACCTGCTATACTCCGATACATATTTCATAGTAGACATATACAATATTTGAACGAAATCTAATAAATTAAAAACAACTTTTTGCACCTAAGACGTCTGCAGTACTAGTTCATATAAAATGCATAACAAGATTGAAGACAGAAAAAAAAAGATTTTAATATATTAGCCACTCAGTATAAGCGAAATATTTAAAGCAATTTAATACATCTTAAAATAAAATGACTAAATAATCTGTATAAATTATGTAAATATCTTTGGCTCGCGTAAAACGAGTCGTCCTTGATATTCATTCATTAAATTAAAACTAGTCGACGGCGAGCAATGAATAACGAACACAGCTATAAATTCGAATGCAATAATGTCGGGTGTACATTTAAATAAGGTCACTCGTACACAATTGTCGTTAACACTTCGCGTCGCAGACATATGAAATTGCATTACATAAGCTGGAATAGAACTGAGGACTTAGCAGATTTTCGTAGTCTTGTGTACAAGGAGCCTAATTCATATGTATCGTACGAGCAAAGGTTACGTAAATCGTATTTGTTAATAGTATGTCTGTTGCCGGGCTTGTTTTCAATTTATTTACATTTATAAATATGTTGCAACATTTAGTTGACGAATGATTTTTTTCTCAAGTAATATTGCTAAAATGCGTTCATTAAAGTATAGTGATTGTTTAGAATTAGAACAAATCCAAGCATTTTTCTATACTAATATTATAAAGAGAGAAACTTTGTATTTTTGTTTGTATTGAAATAACTCAAGAACTACTGGGCCTAAGTAAGTAACTAACTAAGTAACTTTCGATTGGCGATATCGCCGATGAAATCTCACATGTGACAAGCACATGCCTTATCGAATGTCATTGTCAGTTTCATATATTTTTGGCGTTCGCTATAGAACCGTTTCGTAGCGAGTGAACTTTGGGTAACCCCCTGATTTAGGATTGTTATTGCACTATAATAGATTCGATCAACATCACAAGAAGCAATCTCCGTTCATTGCAACTACAAAGAACAATACGCGTCTGACCATAAAGCAACATTGTCGCATCCAATTTATGAACCGTAAAATATTATTCCTAGCCCCCGTAGGGCCGTAACATAGACTATAAAAATATTTCGACGTTCGCGCTCGTAAATTTAGCGATGCTCTCGAAATTAATTATATCAACACTTTATGTGTTTTGTAGATGAGATGTATCATTTATGACTAACATTAATATAAAGTTAAAAGATCGAAGACGAATCTTCGTCTACTACCTAGTTTTAAATAGCATCATCTTAATATAATTTAAGGATTTGATAGAAATGTCCTGTATAATACAGTCAGCGCTAAAAACGAATTCCATAATATTGTACGCAATTTAATTGATTGGCTGATTGTATAAAAAAAACAATTAACATACCTTTGAAAGATTAGTGTTTTTTAAAACAAAAGCCATTACAGTTTTGGTAAATTTTCAAAAGTTTTCAAGAAAGTGTGTCGCTAGGGAGAAATTGTCTCGTTGCGTAATTCGGTACAAGTTTTTTAGTACGCCGAATGTGTCGTAAAGAATATCCAGTTCGACCTTCAACTGACATTGTATGAGATCATGGACGGAAACATACACTTTTTCTACTATGTGATAGTTTAAAATCCATTGTTTTGTCTGTATACTGAGACAATCTATACTAATATTATAAAGAGAGAAACTTTGTATTTTTGTATGTATTGAAATAACTCAAGAACTACTAGGCCGATTTCAAAAATTCTTTTACCACTAGAAAGCTACATTATCCCTGAGTAACATAGACTTTAATATTTTTTACATTTGATTAATTCCACGCTGACGAAGTTGCGCACAACAGCTAGTTATAAATATATCAGCAGGCCAGTTTTCCGCAGGTCATTTGGAGACATTTGTTTATATGATAGAGTATTAAAGTTTACTTTTGTTTGGTTTCAGGTGTGTCTGTGAGCGTAGTGTTGTGTTGGGTGCAGTGATTGTGCGTTGTGGTGCGTGCTGGTGCGCGTGTGCGTGGTGAGGTTCGTGGTGCGGGCAGCGGTGGCGCCCACCACAGCGTCAAGTCAATGCCGGTGCGCCGATGGACCGGTGATCGCGCCCTGACTACGTCACAACAGCAGCGCTGGTGAGTACATAACTACGGAACGTGTTTATGCGTAAATAGTCAGTCGAAAAAGAGTTATGTCTTGTTCAAGCGTCATTTTTATCTCATATCTACTTCCTGCTGGACATAGGCCTTCTCCAAATCCTCCCACAGACTGTGGTCCTCCGCCTGCCGCATCTAACGACTTACCACCGTCACCATGGGTCGCTTAGTCACTATTTTAACGTTTAACACTGTATAATCCAGTCGTACTAGTCTAAACTCTTTGTTATTCAAACCTAACAAATTGTAGGAAATTTTCAGAACATATTCATGTTAAATTAATTCAGAATAATAAAGTTGTTCGTTTTTGGCAGCCTTGAACTTTGTGAGGCCAAAATATAGGGCGGGTTATTTGGCCCGCCGACCGAGAACGGTTTATGGCCCTGCGGCATAAGTATCACCCCTTATTCTTAATTCACAGGGTGTGAGGAAGGTCCGGGATGTATACGGAATAAGAAACTTTATTCGAACCTCTTCTTCGAGAACGATCTATTGAAAGAGAATTGTTCATTTGGTTAAGTGGCGTTGAGGGAACCTCTTAATGTCGCACTTTGAGTAGTTAAGTAATCATTAAGAATCATTAGTTTAGATTTAGTATGAGTTTCATAAAAAAAACACTCATTAAATGACTGAGTGTAGCAATAGTTTTCGATTCGACATTCTAAGCGTTATTGAATAAATTCTACCATTTCATTATATGTAGGTGCTCATAATATCTTCGTGACATTATCATGTCATGCACAAATATCTGTGATTACGATTATATAAGTCGCATAAATCATTTTATCAGCATTAAAATAACATCTTTTTGCGATAAAGCTAATGACATTTTCGGCAAATTGTTTAAAGTATAGGAAATATATATTTGTATTAAATTGCATCTATTACTATTGTATTATATTCCACTAACGTATTGTTGTCTCTCGTTGTTTGAAGGGAATAAAAGGCATAACAATGTTTTTGTACAAGTTTTCAAATGTCAATACCCATCGTTATTACAATGGCTATAATAAGTTACATAGTTGCTTTTTTATGCTTGATCGAAGTGTGAGAAATTTCATTAACTAAAGATATGTTAAGAATGTAACTAATTACAAGAAAAATGTAAAAAGAAGTCGCTACTGTGTACGCAAGGTCTGCTAGTTTTTGTGACAGCAAAGTTTTATACTATTTTTTCTTACGTATCGTCGTATCGTCGAAATGTCTAGGTCATATACTCGTAAAAAAATGTTTGTTCGCTGTAGAAAAATGTTTGTAATTTCGTGCGCAATTATGCTTTGTTGTAAAATTGACAAACCGTGTTGTTATGTAACTTATTCTTTTCCTTTTAAACAAAGGATATAGTAATAATATCGACTTTGAGTTCTTAACGTGTACAAAGTGTACATTTGCATTTCTATTAAAATAATAAGATAATAATATATGTTTGCTTATTATCACGTTGATGGAATTTCAAATAATACAAGAGTTTATATTTTAAAGTTATAAAATGGCAGCTTGTTGCATATTTTGATGTATAATTACATTTCTAGTATAATTGGACCTAAGAATGTGACATCTCTGTAAATTTTTCCATGACGATTATTTATTTCATGATTACACCGTTTTTAATTAACACTTCTTTTTCAAAGTGAACAGTATTAACAGTTGTGCCGATATTATTCCCTAATTGCAGCCGCTGTTGCCAACATCAGTGCTATTGTGCCGTTGCCAAAAGTGCCATAACTGTGTGTTAACTATATACATAAGAAGTAATTTATATTCTCAAATGTGGGTTACGAAGAACAAAGAGACGCTTGGTATTATTAACATAATAAAAATTAGAGTAACTTAAAAGAATAACAGGGAAGATTTACTTGAGAGGTAGAGTCTGACAAGGTTGAGTTCACTAACCTTTAAATGGATTGATGAAACTGTCTCGCCTATAACATTTATCAACGTCAAAATGATTTTTCTAATATAAAAGAAGCCTTTTGTACATAAAAAAACGGACGCGGTTTATCTTTAAGCATATCTTTTTTTTATTTTCTTTACTTATGTATCGTGTATGATTATAAAAATGTTATATAACATAAATATGTTAGGTAGATAACTCACGCATCGCTCACGTGTGAGTGCACGGCTCGGTTGAAGGTCGAACCGGCTGCGGGTGAGATAATAAGCTTTGTTATACTGCCCCAGCTCTTCTTGCTATTCATCTTCACCTATATACGTCCTTACCGAAGGATTCGAGTTTTTTTTAAGCAAATGCGTTTATGCACCTCTACGCCGGACGGTGCAATGGCGAAGGGAGTGTACGATACACCGGCCAAGAAATAGCCTGAATACCCAGTAAAACCTGACTGCCTTCAAACACATTACGACGGTGCCACGGGCACGGGAGCTAGGTCCGCGACTCCGCCAAGAATTCGTACCTACCTTATAGGCCTTAATCAAGTACAATCGTGGTTCAGTGTGTTTTTGTTTGATACGATTTAGTATCTTATGGTTAGATGTTTGTATGCAAAGGTATAGTTGGTCACTGCACTTGTAATATATTGACTCATGAAATAAGTAAAAACTAATTATAACTAAAGTAAAGACATAAAAGTATTTCCCGCCAGGATTTGACTCTCTGACCGTTGTCAACCAAGTCTGCCTTTCGACCACTTCGCTTACGTACCAAGTATCTCCTTATGTGCGATATATTTAGAAATGATGGCAACACATTAAGCCGGTGTACATGTTGTGGGCGCGATAACGTGCATTGCACAAGTGTATCGTAAGCCGGGCGCCAGGCGAGCGCACGCCCCTCGCCGCCGCGCCACTCTAATTGTAAACAATTGTCGATAACGGGCCATTGAGCGGCTCGCGTCTTGCGTAACCACACGATAGTTCCGGGCCGCGACTGCCGCGACTGCCGCGACACGTGTACGAATATACGCCTCTTTATATACATAGTATATGTGATATGTTGCTATTAGGTTGTTACATCAAACACGGATGTTACATACATTTGTAAATAAAACATTGTTAATTTTAGGTAATAGTTTAACCTACACCAGTGTTGGATGTATCTTTGAATTTCTGTTACTATTAATACCATTATAAAATGTTAGTAGGTTTAAGTAATCATCCTTTTGTACGTCCCCTTCCCTGTTCGTTTAAAGTAGGCCACGCATTGGCAATTCGCGTGTCTATAGGCAGCGTTCATTTGGATATTTTATTGAATTAACGCACCACGTGGTCGTTTGTTAAATAACTTTAAAAAATGCTGTTTTTTTATAAATTCGTTTCAATACCAAAGGGTTTTGTATTAAGAAGATAAATTTTATAAATATTTCTGGACATCAGCTATTTAATAAGTTGCGGTAGTTAAGCTACTGTTGTTAACTGACTTATTTATCGTCTAATAATTTCATTGAAAATTACTCTTTAAATAATACTATTAAATAACCAAACCATCGCCATTCGCGTCTCTTTTTCGTAGAAAGTAGATGTTAAATATGATTTAACGTATGACCGCAGAATATTTTCTCATGTTATTAATAGTATAGCAAGTGGGCGACGACCCGTGTGCGAGATGTGTTTATTATTATACGTTTAGGATATATTTAAAATGCGCCACGTTGAGCCCGCTGCCCGCATGTTACGTTTGCGTATTGCTTGTAATTAGCTTTTTTTATATAAGAGAAGGGGGAAAACGAGCGGCATGAACATCGAGGTGGTCAACGACGCCCGTGGACATTCGCAACACTAGAGGAACTGCAAATGCATTCGTTTACATATAATAGTACTATTATATGTCCTGATATATGTTTGAGATAGACACTAGTAAATAAATGATTTTTAGGAATTATTTAGTTTTTAGGTTATTTTAGAGAACTTACGGATCGGTAAATACGAGCAGTTTACGCTTACCCATGGGACATTCGATTGATTACTCTGACATTAATGTATCTTACTCGTATTTCATAAATCAACTAGTATAAGAATACGTTTAAAAATTACGCACGAACGAAAACTATGGTTTTTTAGTCAAATAAATTATGCTACTCCATAACTTTAATATTTGTTTACACGATTATTTTGTTTTAGTTCGAAGTTATTTATGATGTTTTTAAAAAGTTTTGTATACTTTAAGAACTATTATAAAGATGTTAGAATCGTCGCAATAAATATAGCGATCCCCCAGACTAGACAAAGACGTCGCTCGCGTACCGATATCTGTGAGTTTGCCAACTTTATGTGTTTATATTGTTTCGCTCTGGTCGTTATATTTCACTCGGGCGACTCTATGTTATCTGGTCGAGCCATTGTTATTGCCCACCGCTAAGTTTTTCCTTTAACAGCCATCGCTAACGACCAGTTAACATTTTACGATCTCGATGGAAATTTTTGTTTAGAAATATTGCAGAATATAAACAATAAAATTTTAAAGTTAATTTTTAATCTGTTAATGTTTTTGAATCTTCGCAAAATGGAAGTAGATTTATACTAATCTATTATCTCTGTTGCTGAAGTTCTGGAATAAATGTAAAAAGTTTAATAAAATGTCGAACTCCATGTCAGAGGAAGATGGGGAAAAACATCCGATTATATATATATTTTTTCTTTATATTCGTTTTTTTAGTACACCAACCTTTTATGTCCTAATTCATAAGGTATATCTATACTAATATTATAAAGAGACAAACTTTGTATTTTAGAATTTTTGTATTTTTGTATTTTTGTTTGTATTGAAATAACTCAAGAACTACTGGACCAATTTCAAAAATTCTTTCACCATTAAAAAAATATATTATCCCCGAGTAACATAGGCTATATATATAATTCCACGCGGACGAAATCGCGCACAATAGCTAGTTACAAATAAAACTATAAGATACATGCAAGAAACGTGTATATCTTCATGTGTATAATACATAGTGCTGTGTGTGTTATTTACAGCCACTTGTGAGGTTACAATGTGCCGACAATTGATATCTATTGAGACCTGTATTGATTCAAATTGACTTTTGCCACTGATCATTGTTATACTTCTCACACACGATACATGTAACAGTTTGAATTTATATTTGTTTGCTATCCGAATAAAAAAATGATTTTTTAGTAAAGTCGAACCCTAGCTAAGCTAGAGTCTAAGGGTTGGCAATTTTTATCTCACTTATAGAGGTTTGACTGTATATAATTAAGTATAAGAGTAGACGCGACGAAATCGTACATGTATCGAAATTTATAGAAATGCATTTGTTCTACCTCAGCGCCTTTCAGCGCTCTTTGAAAACGCCGGGCGCTTTTTCATTTGAATGTAGGCTATTAAATAATTAATAATTCGTCATACGTGAGTTAACCAAACGCACATTAACGTCTCTATACCTTTAACTTATTTATTGTAGCGTATGAAGTCTCGATCTGTCACATATATTAATGCGCAGCCCGTGCCCCGTGTCCCGCTTGGCTGTCCGCCAGCAAGCTTGCCGTGTGATAGTAAATCCTAACTAACATTGTACGCAGTGTACCATTGTGATAAATACTGCTAACATAATACGGTTGCGGTCTCCTTCGAGATGTCGTCTAAAATATGCTTTACTTGTGTATTCAACGAGGTAAGGGAAATTCCGTAGAAAATGTAATGTTTGACGACACACATCACGACACTGTCAATAGGCATCAAGTCTGGCATCAAGTGTAACCGTCAATCCCGTGAGACTTCTCAAGTTACAACTTGATCGTCTCCAGGATCTATATCTATTTATTCTGTGCTCAGTCCAATTAGTGTAGGTAACTAATCCGTAACTCATTAGGGTGACAGTGCTCTATAATATCAGCTGTGACGGTTGGTCGTTATTATTCTCTTGTATAACAAATATTTGATCCAGAATTATATTCATACAATATGTAGGTATATGTTATAGAACGTAGTTACAATGTAACGAATAGCAAGTCTAGATTGATACAAGTGCTAAATAATAGTGCGACAATGTATGAGCAAGGGGTGACCTCGTGATTGACTGTGGTTACATCTAAATTGCCACGCCACGCTACTGCACTCTACAACACACTACGACACACTACGGCACACTACGCTGTCCACCGAACATAAATTGTTATAATACTAAAGTATGTATACTAAAGTGCGTCTTAGACTAGACTGGCTAAATTGAGTATGGTCGCTCTTAACTGTATGTAAATCAAAGGTATTTCTCAGATTAACTACTTGGGTAACTCCGCGATGTTCCTTCAATGGTGGACTCTTCAGAATCAGATAATAGTGTTGTATGAATGAATTGAAGTTTGCAGAAATTATCTATAGTGACATATGTAGGGCATTAGTACTACGTTTTTTGTATTAAAACTAAAGTTTAGTATAAATAAAGTAAGAAGGAAGTTTACTAAGGTAAAATAAGATCGAATTGTGCACTTACATTTTAATAAATTACTATTAAATCATACAATAAAGACGTGAGAGTAAGATCGTCTTTGAATTTCTCAGCAAATAAGATTATCGCCCTCGCGGCGACACGCCAGACGCGGGAGCGCGCTCAAGAATCAGTAATTCCATTACGTCTGCCTTACGAATTCATTTGCCAGCTATTGACACTTTATTCCTTTACATTTTATGTTCATTGGATACATTTTTCAACGTAATTTCAACACTGAAAAGAAACGCTGAAAGTAGTCCCTTCAGAATTGTAAGGTCTACGACGTAGCAGGCTCTACGTCGATACAATCTTTATTGTATTTAGATTTGACACAATTCATGTTTAAGTTTTAACGAAATATTCAGCAAGCGATAATTTCATTCATTTAAAAAAATAACCATATGAAGTATGAAAGTCTGTTTCTATGTCTATTCTTAGGTTTTTCTATTATTAGATAAAATGTATGTATTGATAGTAACAAATATATCCCATTCTATCACATAATGTGACGTGAAAAGCCTAATAATATAGTTTTTGAAACATAACTTGTAAAATATAACAGTACATTTATGTGATCGATCGATTATACAATATAATAAAGGTAATTTATAAATAATGTAAGCCAATGGGTCAACAAAGCGATCGCTGTTAGCTCTAGGTGCGTCGTTTTAATCTATTAATAGTACTAGGTCTATATTAGTCCTTTGTTATGACTGTGTTAATAGTATTGAATATTTGTTGGTTCAGCACTAGACACGACATTCAATTGTTTTACAAAGTTTGCAAGTAAATATAACATTTTTATTATTTGCAAGTTATAATTGTTTGTAAGTGCACGCATTTGTGAATTACATTGACCTACTTGTTACTACGAGTAGTTCGTTGTAACTGCTTACTTCTGTCCGTCTTGCATGATGTCTGAATAATTATCGATAATATTTATTAACCTTCAAAAAATATAATAACTGGTCTTTGACCTCCTTCATTGAAGTTATTCATTTTATTTATCTTGTGGTAAAGTTTACGGATTAAAGATGTAATAGTTTCGTTATGTATCCAGCTTGTCGTAGTTTCTATATGTTTAGATAATAACTGGTAATAATGTTGATTCCAGGTGACGCGCTGCGGAGCGGCGGTTAAAGCGGCTCTGCCGCTTTAAATGGACAAACGCAAGATGATGCCAAAGAGAGCGCGTATGGACAGCATGCGGGGTCCCATCGCCAACGGACCCTTGCAATCTAGGTGAGTTACTGATCTACCCCTCCACACAATCCAATAGCGTCTACCATTCCATTCTACTACGACATTAGCGTGTGAAAGTGGAATTATCAGGCCAGTAAGAGTCAGTGACACTGTTATGGTGCCGGTATAATGGTTTCATAATAACGAACCATAGTTTATAAAATAAATAAACTTGACTGTGTTTATCACATTCTGTGAATGAAGACGAATTGAATAAATCTACAATCGCTCGTACTGTTTAATAGGTTATAAGAGGTCACATTAGCATATACATAATGCCCGGAAAAACATCACCCCTGTCACGAAGGCAAAAAGGATCACGATATATTGCTTCGCACGTGGTACTGCATGCGTACTTTTTGAATTGTGTTACGTAACACAAAGTGTTGCACCATCGTAAAATATTGAAAGCGATGGCCGAAGCTGGGATTTATGAGCTCGTATTTTCATATATCGCGTTCGACTTCTGCATTGCGGTCCACGCGTAAATTCTTTATGGACCTACTGTCTATACATTGAACGGATGTTGGTCGTTTTGTCTGTATACTTCTATGGTATATAGCGGTTTATATTAGTTTTATTCTTAAGAGGATTGTAAATTAGACTAAATCATCGTTAGTAACATAAATATGGTTTGTAGTAAGAAGGGAAAAATAAAATCGGTACCAGTAGTTTAAGGTTTGTATCAAAATTGATTCAACAATGTTAAAGATATTTTACGTTACTTGTTTTTCGACCACTAATCTTATTTGTTTTCTATCAAAACTTAGGAATGGCTTCACTTCTTTCTTTGCGCCTCCTCCTTTTGTTTCCCTCCCCCAAATCAGTTGGCAAAGTCTCGGCCGAAGTTTGTTTGGAATTTGAGGCGACTCCCTTCGCGCCTCGCCGTATTACTTTCTCGTTCCCCGACGAAACTTTCAACGCTAATAATAATTCTACTTTAGTATGAAAGTTTTAAGTTATTAGTTTATTCTCTTTGACTTCGGCCTTAATTATTTTGGGGGAAGTAGAGGGTGGGGAAAACTTATATTTGAATTTGATACTTGTTGAGATAACTTATAGTAAATATTGTTGTTTGTCGATTTGTCATCAGCCTGGCCTTTATTCTACGGAAGGTCTGCGCAGTATGTCTTCCGTACATCTCAATCAGCCTTGATATCTTAATTACCCCCCTTTCTTACGCCTCATTAACTCAAACCAAACATAGTTCCTTCAGTCTACCGCCCTCTGGATTCTCTCTCTCTGTCTCTCTCTCTCATTACTTTTATATTTATGTCTCGTTAGTCCGTATTCGTTAGCATTTGTTGAATTTGTTTAATAGAATATTTATAGCCATTTAGATTGATTTTATTAATCATTGATATTACGTAAGCCAGTTGTGACTAAAATTGAATATTTCCGAAGCCCAGTGTACGAATGCCCTAAGGGCTACGTAATAAAATTGTTGGACAATTTTTCGGTTCCTTTATTCCGGCAGTTTGTAATTATAATGATTAATTAAGCGAGGCTTTTCTCTCGCGCTGTTCTCATTAACTTGAAAGCAACCATTTTACCTTGCGAACGTTTAACAAATTAATTCATTACGTTTTTTTTAATTATACTGATATTTGTTATAGACTGTCTCATTTTGTAGTAGATAATTTAAAACGTATTTACTTAGAGATTCTATGGTTTACGTTTTTAGATATTGTAAGTCGTAGTCAACTGGTAAAGTTCGCTAACCTTTTTAGTCTGCTAGAATAAAACAGAGATGATAATAGTGCTCCTATGCATGTGTTACAACAGTTAAAATCCTTAATAACACTTTTATAATAACACTAGTTGTTACTCGCGATTTTGTCCGCATAAAATAAAAAAAATATAGGCTATGTTAATCGGAGATCGTGTAGCTTTCTACAATAACAGTGAAAGATTTTTTTAAATCGGCTCCATAGTTTTTAAAATATTTTTTATCTTCACATACAAAAATAGAAATATATCCTCTTTATAATATTAGTAATAAACTATGGATTATGAAACTGGAACCGATAACTGTCAGCAAGTCTTAATAACATTATTACAAATTATCATCCAATATAGAGGTAAATGTTACACACATTGCTCGTGTTTACATATTATTTATTATATTGTTTTAATATGTTTAACAATGACAAAATAAGATGTAATGCAATAAACTATTAGCGTGCCTTGCATGGATTCAGACTGATTGGAATACAAAATAAACCGCTATATTTCAGTGGTTGTACGCACTGCTTACTATCTAAAGGTGTTCTATGCGATGCAGGGGGGCTATCCAAAATACTTTTGGCGATATCGCTGATGGTATCGACAAAAATGTACGAAACTGACAATGACATTCGATAAGTCATGCGATTGTCAAGTGATATATATCGAACGCCACAATGTTCGCTATAGAATCGCTTTGTAGCGTATGTACATTAAGTAACCCCCCAAATACGTTTTAAAACTAACCGATTGTTTTCACTGTCGAAGACAGTACCTGTTTTTCAATGAGAATTAAAGACACCTTTTTGTTTTGTATCCCCGGTGGAAACCTTGGGTTAATCGTAGCGGTTTTTTAATGGGTTTGAAAAGATTTTGAGTTTGCCGTATTTGCATAGTTGAAGCAATGTTTTGTTTAACAATCGGCTTAACGTCGAGATGTGCCGACCTCATTTGCACGGCTTCGTTGACATTTGCTTATGTCACTTTTGATGGTCATACGCTAATGTTGCGTAAAAATTACGCGACTTCAACAAACTTTGTTGATTTATTCCACATTGTCACAAACTACCTGTCTGAATCCATCGATAGAAATAATTATAAAATAAATACTACCGTTGTTGGTGTTATTAAAACGTAAAAACGCCTGTGCCACACAAGAATACTTAATGTTTTCCTCTTTTTCGTAGGGAGAGTCTATCGTCTATTCACTCAATGGTCATCCCCTTTTAGATTTAGGGCTTCCTCAATAGAATGTTTGCTGGTGAAAGTTGTTTACACAGTTGTTTACTATAACGTTGCAGGCCGCTGGTGGCACTACTAGACGGTCGCGACTGCACGGTGGAGATGCCTATCCTGAAGGACGTGGCGACGGTGGCGTTCTGCGACGCGCAGTCCACGTCGGAGATCCACGAGAAAGTGCTCAACGAGGCGGTGGGTGCGCTAATGTGGCACACCATCATCCTCACCAAGGAGGATCTAGAGAAGTTTAAGGCGTTACGTATTATTGTCCGCATCGGATCGGGCGTCGATAATATTGATGTCAAAGCAGCAGGAGAATTGGGTAAGTTACTAAGTTACTAAGGATCTTAACATTTTTTAAATAAGTTAAATATTTTGGTAGGAGTCTGTGTATACAGATTGTAGATATACTTCGATTTTAATATGTACATATTTACTCGACCATCTTACGGTGAAGGAAAACATCGTGATGCAACCTGCACATATCGACGAAAACATTGAAAGATATGTGTAGTTCCGCAAAATACGCGCTAGTCGTGGAGTTGCAAAAAATGGACCCCATAATAGGTCGAACTACTACTACTACTACTACTACTACTTTTACTAATCTTGACCAATGATGTGAGGTTTCACTAAACAATGAAGTTATTTGTTGGAAAGTGATTATACTTTTAGTTCAATTAATTGGTTCCAATATTTTAAAATATGTAAAACTATCTGTTGTTCGTGACTTCGTCCGCGTGGAATAAAAAAAATATAGCCTATGTTAACCAGGGATAGTGAAGCTTTCTAACGGTGGAAGAATTTTTGAAATCAGCCTAGTAGTTCTTGAGTTATTTCAATACAAACAAAAATACAAAGTTTCTCTCTTTATAATATTAGTATAGATAAAACAAATTAAGTATTTTTTAGTTAAACATTTATAACAATCAGCTAAAGAGTTTTATTGAACGCGTGTGTGCTCGTTCATTGCAGGTATAGCAGTGTGCAACGTGCCCGGGTACGGAGTGGAGGAGGTGGCGGACACGACGCTCTGCCTCATCCTGAACCTGTACCGGCGGACCTACTGGCTCGCCAACATGGTGCGCGAGGGCAAGAAGTTCACAGGTACGCACAACACAACACGCTAATCGTACCAACTGATATATCAGTAGACCCTTGATGTGGGTTTGAAGTACTAATTCACACGGGAGGTTTTTCAACGCGCGTTAAAAAAGCGTTGAGATAGAAAAATGCATTTCCATGTATTTGTTCAGACGGAGGCGCTTATAAATAACAATTCCGCAGCGTTGCATTTTGAGCGCTGGACGAACATAACAAGGTTGATTTTCTATGTTCGAAATGATGAAAGTGTTAAAAAAACGCCAACGCCAGCGGTAAAAAAGCGTCCACGTGAATGCAGATTTAGGGTTTGTTAGTTACCACTAAGAAGTTTGAGTAAAATCTACACATAAGGCATCATGCAACCATTTATTAAAAACCTTATATTTATTTTCTTCTATTATAGAAAAAAATATATACAGTACTTTAACTTTCTCTGCCGCTTGTTTTCTTAGTACAATAAGCGAGAGCGGTGCAGCGGATATTTTATCTAAAGTTATCTGTGAATGAATGCTCTTTGTTTGCTCGCCCGTTGTTCCTCCTGCCGTGATGTTGCCTTGTTGTCTCTATACATTGAAATATTACCCTAATCAGTACATCTCTATTTTACTAGTTATAGCAGATTTATTGTGTAGTTGAAAATAAAGATTTTGTTGGATTATGTAGAGATTTCTTTTAGGACGTGAATAATTTTTTATATTGTTTTAATTGCATAACATAAAAATTGCGGATAATAGCCATAACCTTAATGGATAATAGCTAACTTATATTTGAAATTAGTGTCAAATTCACGTATTCACCTCCTAAAAGGCCGGGCAACGCATTTGTAGTTCCTCTGGTATTGAACATGTCCATGGGCGTCGATGATCACCTCGGTGTTCCCCGCTACTCTTTTACCCCTTTTTAGCTATATGATATACACTAAGCTACTGAATAGTTTTTCATTTTTATAAAAATGGACTGAATGACACACACTACCTTTTAAATAAAAAAAATATATAAATCACACAACCAGGAGCCGAGTAATCCGTGAACAAAAAAAATTTACAGATAAATTGATAACCCCTCCTTTTTTGCAATTCGGTTAAAAAGGAAAATGATGTATGTATAATTGTGTGTCAGGTCCGGAGCAGGTGCGCGAGGCGGCGACGGGGTGCGCGCGCATCCGGGGCGACACGCTCGGCATCGTGGGCCTCGGCCGCATCGGCTCCGCGGTCGCCCTGCGCGCCAAGGCCTTCGGCTTCAACGTCATCTTCTACGACCCCTACCTGCCCGACGGCATCGAGAAGTCCCTGGGACTCACCAGGGTCTATACGCTGCAGGTATACCATGCCATCTCTTGATACGTATGGGAAACGGAAAGTGTAGAAAATACTGAATATATAAATGATTTGATAATGTCAGTCTTATGTTATGGATCTTGCCAAATCTGTCCTAATTTTCAACTTTATGTGATTGACTTCAAATTAACAAGATTATTTTGAGGGAAACGTAATACCATGAAACCATCAATTTTTTGTCTCTTGTGAAGGGTTATCGCTAACCCTACAGTTTCATTAGACTGAGTTCAGGACAATTGAGATTTTGCTTCAGTGTAAGTTCGTCTGTATCATGAACTTGGTCCCTTAATTACTCTTACTCTTAACCTACGGCTTCATAAAGCCTAAGGTTAAGAGGTATACATTGTTATCCTAACAGAAATGTCCACAGGACCTATGTGTGTCTAACTCCAATTCAATGTTGTGTTTCAGGACCTCCTATTCCAGAGTGACTGTGTGTCATTGCACTGCAGCTTAAACGAACACAATCACCACCTCATTAACGAGTTCACTATCAAACAGATGCGGCCAGGTATGCATATTGCCAAACTGTACGTTATAGCGTTAGTAACAAGGTGTATATATTGATGCGTGTGTTGTGTGTATTAGGCGCGTTCCTGGTGAACACGGCGCGCGGCGGGCTGGTGGACGACGAGGGGCTCGCCACGGCGCTCAAGCAGGGCCGCATCCGCGCCGCCGCGCTCGACGTGCACGAGAACGAGCCCTTCAACGTGTTCCAGGTAACCTCATCTTCCCCCTCCCCTGGAGGCTCTCAGTGATGAAAGAATTAAATTGTTACCAGCTGAGTAATGATTGTACTATATTAACCTTTTGGAGGCCACGGTCTGCTATTTGTGACAAACGAAAACGAGCCCTGTGAGCCGCGGTCTGCTATTTATGACCAAAAACATGCCCTCGAAAAACACGAAAAAAACGTAAT
>QDHC01007344.1:256774-340445 GCA_013186455.1 Papilio dardanus tibullus | reverse complement strand
CCGCGCCGCCGCCGCCGCAGCCGCCGCAGCCGCCCATCACACTGGTAACTACCAATTGGAAATAGTTTGTTTTTTATGAAAAACAAATATTAGTTATTAGAAAATTGTACCTGCTTTTATTTATAAAGCACCCAAGTCTTTGGTTTTACTATGCCAGGGGGAGGACGATAGGGCGACATAGTGCCGTCCAAAAATAAAAACTACCACCACCACCACATCCTCCTTCTCCTCCGCCCTCCACACACCATCGTCACTGCTAAACCTCCAACGTATTGTTGCAGCCCATCAACACCTCGGACCCGCTGAAGCAGGAGAGCTCTGACGTGCACTAGGCGGCGGTGCGGGGCGACACACACACAGACAAACAATAGTTTTATTGATTCCATCGCAACTATGTCATAAGTACCGTATGCCGTAAGCCAGCGAGGGACGCGAGCGGCGGCGTTTGCATTGCACCCGCCGGCTCCGTGCGGCACCGCGCGGCACCGTGCGGGGCTCCGTGCGGCACCATGAGGCAACCTGCGGCACTGTGCGACACCGCTGCGAGGAACATTCGGCCACAGTGGTTAAGAAGAGCTTGTGAGAGATGGAGGTGTGTCAGTGCAAACGTCGCGTTTGAAGAATTAAATAAAAACAAAATATAAATAAACATTTGAGCGAATAGTTGATTCTGTGTTTGTAATTGGTAAGGACAGCTATGCATATATAATATAATGCGTGTGACGTCGGCTGTTTGTGTGGGGCTGAGCCGGGTTGTGCTGGGACATTTTTGGGTTTGTCCTTAAAATATTTTTGTTTTTTTTTTCTCTCGGAATGGTTTAATTTTATTTCGCCAATTCCCTTATTCTCTTATGTAAATCGGGCAAACTGTAAAATGCCCCCGCCGGGAGACTCCACCGAGTGGCTTATATACCTTTTTTATATAAAATTAGCTGTTTGCTATATATTTATAGAGCCCTAGTTATCTGCGTATAGGGTAGTCGCACACGGAACATGATTGTACAACTTGATAACGAACTATTTGTTTGTGCGGCTCTTCAATATTGTTTGATTGATAATAGATTTCGTTCTGAAACCATACGATATACTTGCTATATAGTGTAGAGATCTAGTTATTTGTTGTTGCGTGCGGCGTGCGGCGTGCGGCGTGCGGCGTGCGGCGTGCGGCGTGCGGTGTGCGGCCACTCGGCGGGGACGTGCAAACAAACTGTTACTTATAAGTTTATCAACGACGTAGAACTATCATCACACCCTTAACTAAAAAGAGGTTACTTTTTTTTTCTTTTGAAATGTACAAAATCACGATATCGTTTGATTATTAGTTTTTTTTTTCATTTTTTTTCTATATAGAATTAAGTGATATGTATGTAAAAGCCGGCGAGAGCGCGGCGCGGGCCCCCCCCCCCCCCNNNNCCCCCCCCCCCGCCCGCTGCGCACGTGAGATATTGGTATTTAAAAAAAAATTAGTATTTACTTACAGTTTTAGTTTAATGACAAAACAATGTGTATATTTTATGAGAAAGTGAAAGTTCTTAAATAAAACTATTGTTTTCGGATTAATTATTTGCTTGTTTTATTTTCTTGTATCCCATAAATAATTGATACTGCCATCACTAATTAATTCTCACTTGAGCGGTCCCAGAGTGTAGAAATGTATACTATATCTACACTTAGAACCTCGTGCTTCATTAGACCGAACTCACGCGAAAATGTCCTTACGCCGAAGAATAATTTCCGTTTTTTCCGCGAACTCGATCTAATGAAGCCAGCCTAAGTTACTATTTCACATTTTTGAGTGTGGCAGTGTGTAATAAAAACAATGGTATACTTTAGAAATAAATATATCACATGATTAGAGTGATTGAAAAATATTTACAAGTTTTTTCACAATCAAACACCAGACTTAAACCTTCTGAGACTTATGTCACATTGAATGTAAATCTGTGTTCGGACTAGGATAGTATTTTGGTGAAGTAGCAAGTATTTTAGGAAAAAACGTGTCCGAACAGCAACATTTTAGTAGAGTAGATTAGTACATCTAGAGGTCTCTTGTGTCGGAGGCCAAGAGCCACCTTGGTTCTGTGCGCCAGCGGAGTAACATTAGTAAATTCTTTGATCGGATACTTATTACTTGCTACTCGACTAAAATACTATCTTAATGCCAACAAGGGTTAACCGCTAAAGCCTTGTTCGCACCAGGATAGTATTTTAGTCGAGTAGGAAGTAGCATTTATCCGAACAAAGTATTTACTATTGTTAGGACTCGTTTGAGCCTAAACCAACGCACTAGGGTAGTAATTTAGTAATTAAACGTGTCCGAACAGCAACATTTTAGTAGAATAGATTAGTAAATCCTTTGTTTGGTTAAATGCTACTGGCTAGTCGACTAAAATACTATCCTAATGCGAACAAGGCTTAAGCGCTAACACTATGAACATGTACGAATAACTGCTGTCAGCGCGGACGCTTCATAGAATTCCATCAGCGCTGTCAGCCAACCGATCTTAAGTTTTAATGTGTTCCAGTGCGGATGTGGGTGTCGAAGGATGCTGTGGTGTCGGTACTCTCAATCTCCTCGCCTCGTCCGCGTCCAACGCTCGTTTCATTTCATAATACTTCTGTTTGAACGATAGCAAATCACCATTCGTTCTGTCTAGTTCCCTTCTCAGATCCGTCACTTGGTTCTCGCGCATACCTAATTCTGAAAAAATATTTTTTGTTTATAAATACAGTCAAAGCTGCATAAGCAAGCATGATTTTCGCATATAGAGGTTATATGCGAAAGTCATTGTTTGCTCCCGACGATCTACCTCCATATGCCATAAACTGGAATTTGAAAGAAACCTCTAGAAGCAAGAGTCATTCTCTGGTCCCTACAATCTCCATATGCGATAAACTCGGATTAGAAAGAAACCTCTATAGGCGAGACAAATATCGCGGTCATTCTCTGTTATCCAGGTTGGACTATGTAAGAGGTAATCAGGTAATTTGTTAATAAATGTTTATAGATAAATAGTACACTCACCAGCTATAAGGCATTTCATCTTGGTTGTGCGCTGCGCAAGCGCACGTTGGGTCCGATTTAGAGTTTGCTAAAACCATTTAAACAGAAATATCACAAATATAGTCCTAGGGGGTTTACCCGTAGTATCTTTCGATTGGCAATATCGCTTATGGTATCGACAAAAATGTATGAAACTTAATTAGACATTTGGTAAGTCATGTGCTTGTCACGTGTGTGATATCAAACGTCATTATCAGTTCCATATATTTTTGATATTCCCGAATCGCTTTGTAACGCATGCACTTTGAGTAAATCCCCTGGCCTATTAGACAAGGGACACAGACGATGCAGACGGAGACGCGAGCAAAAGCTAGTAGTTTAATAACCTGTATCTCAGGGCTGGGCTGCAAGGCGAGCATGTCCTTCACGGCTCCATACAAGTTCTTGGTCTCTTTGAGTTCGCGATCCTTGAGCACCAACTTCTCGCTCTGCGCCAACACTTTCCTAACAATCAGTAAGTACACACTATTATCATACTAACGTTATAAGTAAAACAACTTTCATGGATGGGTTTTTTTAAAGATATCTCCAGAACAGTTGAACGGATCTCGATGACATTTTGCACAGATGTAGAATATAGTCTGGAAGAAAATTAATTCTACGAGGACGGAGTCGCAGGCGACAGCTAGTATTCTAAACGAGAATATCTTACGATTTTAAACGCGTTCTAATTTTCATATCGGGTGATTTGATACGAAGTAACACCTCGAATTGTTTTAAAGTGGACTACATAATTAAATACGTTAAAAAAAGTAAGATAATTTTGTTCAATTAACACGCCGGTCCCTGGGGACTGGCAGCAAGATTTCCGTGTGGCCGACGCCGGTCCCTGGGGAGCGGCACTAGAGTTTTTGTTTTGCTGGCGCGCGACAAAGAAGAATTCCTTAACTCATTCGTACTAAACTGTACAACATTGTATCGCTCGCCGTCTGCCGGCTGGACGGAGAGGACAGCAAAATCGCCGCCGGACTCAACGTGTTAAACAAAAGAAAGTTACAATACCAAACCGTAAGCGTCTTTGACATAAAAATGACTATAAACCGTTCGCGTGTAAGATCAATTAATTAACCGCGAAGATCATAATCACGCGATCTCTCATTATCGAACAAATATAAAATTCATAGAAATCTAAAACCATTTAAGGTTAGGTAATTACATCAGACATTGTTTATAAAACCTTTGATCGAAAGGTTTTTTTTTGCTTTGTGTGTAATTTCATAAAAAGAAAGCACGCAAACTGAAATAGATTTAAATTCTTGGAATGGATAATTCCATAGAAAACTTGTTATACTGTGAATTGTGGAAACAAAATAATTGTAACACAAAACGTTAAATTTATATTTTTTTTAAATTAAATTGCTCTTTTTAAATTAAATTGCTCTTTGTAAATTAACATGTTTTTAAATAACTATTCCTTTCGATTGTAAACTTTCCATACATGGCGGCCATTGCGATGTTTGATTTTTTTAAAGAAATAAAGAATATTCGAAGAATTTTTAGTTATGCGGTGAACATCGTGATATATAGTGAAGTGATGAATATCAGATAAAATGTATTCCACAAATACTTTCCTTTTAGTTTTAAATTATAATTTGTCTATGGATTTTAATTGGTAACCGATACGTCTAGTGATTCTAGTGGGTACATACTTCTGCGTGAGTCGCAGCTTGTGTGTGAGCGTGACGCTGTCAGGGTCTGTCCCCTGCAGCTTGCGCCAGCGGTGCACGTTGAGCGGCGTCTCCAGAGCCTCCTCCAGCGCGCGCACGCGCAGCCGGGACCTGCCCAGCTCACGCTCCAAATTAAACACCTGAACAAAAACAATAAATCATTTACACCATCTAGTATGTTAAGCAGATTTTAGGACTTCAATTTGGCGTGTTCTTGGTACACCATTATCACTACTGCATCCATATACAGTTAAACCTGGATAAGCGAGAAACCTCTATAAGCGAGGGTCATTCTCAGGTCCCGACGGATAATCTTCATAAGCGAAAAGCTTGATTTGAAAATCGCTTAACCAGGTTCGACTGTATAATATGGTTTTATAACCAGACACATCACGGGCACGGACGCACTCTGAAGTCAGAAAAGACCAATTAGTGACTTCGGTTTGCATAAAGGTTCTTTAAAAGGCTTACCTCCAATCTTAAATCGGTCATGTTCTCGATGCCTTTAGAGAGTAGATTCTTCTCCTTGCGCAGGCGCATGATTTCTAAACGAAGCAGGCGGATGTCCTCCACGCGCTGCTCGTACTGACGCTCTCCTAAACAACACGGTAACAAAGCCAAGTAAACACTTGGTGCAGTCTGTGTATGTCAGTCGTGCGCAGTGTCTCACCCCTGTGCAAGGTGACCTCCAGGATGCGTATCTTCTCATAGAGCAGCGATATCTCGTCGTTGCGGCGCACGAGCTGCGCGCCCACCACGTCGCGCTCGTTCATCATACCGTCCAAGTCCTTCATCAGTTTCTCGCGCGCCGCGTCACTCTCCTACCACACATACATATCGTGTTTCAATTCATTACCTAACGCCATCTAGTAATAGAATAGTACAACTGTGTAAACCTCATTTCGACGCTAGATGGCGTTGTATTACCTGTATGATCCTATTGAGTCGCGCTTCCTCCTGCCTGAGCGCGGTGATGTCGGCACGCGCCTCGGCCAGCCGCGCCAGCCCCGCCTGCACCTCGCCCCGGAGCTGCTCGTTCTTCTTGTTGCACTTCGAGAGTGCGCCCTCGCAAGTCTTCAGACCCGACTCTTTGCCGCTGATGTCCTCCTTTAATTGCTCGATCTGATACGCTAGCATCTGGGAACCAAGAATTAGTGAGCATGACTGAATACCTCTATCATATTGAGGAAGAATTTGAATCACACGACGCCTCACTCTTCAAACCAGACAATCCGTGCTACCAGAGGTGCTAGAAAGATGACATATTTTTAATAGCTTTTTATGCTTTTCGGTTCGATTAAAAATTAATAATCAGTGTTTGTGGCCGAAAATCTTACAAAACTAATACGGTATTGTTGTTAAATATAAATAATAAATAAAATACGTATAAAAAAACTGGTTAAAATTAAATAGAAAAGGAAGAATTTACAGAAACTGATGTAAGCGCACGTTAAAATCAATTGTTTCTCATAAACACAATATTTTAAAACTCATTGTAAAGACAACAATAAGCTATTTATATGACAATGAAAATTGTTTGAACCTGACAGAAATAAATAGTTAATTTACGTTTAAAGGATTTTGTATCGCAATTAAAAGCAAATAAATATTCTTTGTTCTTGTATTCTAATGTTTGTTCATCTTCATTTTTTGTTTCTACAAGTGCCAAATATTTTTTTATTCGCTGTGACGAATAGAAAAATACTACCATGAGAGCTAGCTTCGACCCCTCTACAGAGGCTCTCATTTGACTACTTTTTTGACTATTTCAGACGAATATTTTTAATAATATCCAAATTATATAACTACCGTCATTTTCTACATTATTGCGAGCCTATACCTTCAATTTCTGTTTCAGATCCTGTATCTCGTCAACCGCCTCTGTATAGTTTTTATGCAGCATGTTTCTCTCCGTGCGCGTCGCGTCTAATGATACTGACAACTTGCGACTCTTGATGGCCTCCTCTCGGAGCGCCTTGTTCAAGTCCAAGATGTCAGCGGTACGGAGACGGACCTCCTCTGCAAGGCAACTGGTTGCGAGACTAGTGGAAAACTAAATGCTTGTGGAAGGATACGAATTATAACAGTAACATTTTAGATAGTTCGAATAAATTGAAAGTATTTTACTTTATGCATAATTGTTCTAAATATCGACTGTATTAATAATTTGAATATGGTACAATAGAATTAAACTAGTACAATGCTTCCTAGTAATTTTAGAAGTAAAGATTCCTCGAATCGGGGGCATTGTTAATTACATAATAATTTGTACAAGACAATGGGTGTTATTGGCACAATAACGCCACAAAAGGCGTTTTCTTATATTCTGTCTTACCTGAGATCTCGTCAATCTTATCATTCAGAGCTATTGTTTCTTCCAACATTCTGTTGATGGAAATTGAAACACTAATTAGTAATAATTTTATTATGAATATTAATTTTTTTCAAACACTTCTTAGATTAATTCAATTAGTTACGTGTCCTGAATAATTAATTGTTCATCTGGCAACATAGGTTTGGGTACTACTTTCAGTTATTCGATATTTATCAGTGATTTGAAGATTTCAGACTACCTTCACTGTAATATCTAGAGTGTCCCTGACCTGTCCTTATCTTTCTCCATCTGCAGTATGGTGAGGCGCTGCTTGTTGACCTGCGCGTTGCTCACCTCCACCTCGTGCTCCAGCTGCTTGCGGCGCTGCTCCTGCAGGTTCAGCAGCTGCAGGTTATCCATCGCTTCGTCTGCAAACACGTACAATCACAACCTGTCTTAACACTTACTACTCGTATTTAGAGTAATTGTTGGTTACCCCATCTAATATTATGCTAAAAAAATAGTTTCCTTCAAGAAGCGAGCCTATCTATTCCTTATAGACCGGCAACGTATTTGCGGTTGCAAATGTCCATGGACGTCGAAGATCACCTCGGTGATCTAGCCGCTCGTTTGGCCCCTTCGCTTATAAAAAAATATCCTATTATATGAATACATATTGGGTTTTTGTTAAAATATGTCTTTATTTAATAGAAGATGGTAACTAACTCTGTATCTTCTGTATATTCTTGTTCAGAATGTCTTTCTCCCTGTTCAAGTTCTCAATCTCCCTCCGCTCGGCCTCTGCGTGCTTGTTGCCCAACATTATCTCTCTCTCCATCACACTCACTTGTTGTCGCAGACGTTCCCTGGTCGAAGTTGAAATATATAACTAGTAGGTGTCGCCCACGACTCCGTCCGTGCGGATTAAAGAAAGGTTAGTTAGTAGCGTGTACGTCTTCCAGGTTATGTTCTCTATCAGTGCGAACGTCATCGAATTCAGCCGTTAATATACATCCATCTATCTAAACTTTCGCATTAATAATACTAGTTACATTAAACACTAATCAAGTTAGCGGGAACGTATAATTTTTGTCACGTTTCATAATTTTTACCTGTCAGATTCCAAGGCCGCCTTCGCCTGTTCCAAGAGTTGGTACTTCTTGGTCTGCTGCACCAGCTGCTTGCGAAGCTTCAAGATGTCGTTTCTCATTCTACTGTTGTCATCGGTACTGTTCTATAAGATTTTATTTTATTCAGAAGAGAAGAGAATGAACATTTAACAGCTGCATTAGAATTAAAAGGGGAAGAAAACGAAGCAAATTTTGTGACCTCGTTCTTTGACAAAGACTGAACCTGCAATTTCTTAAAAAATAATGTCATAAAGTTGGTGAACTTTTTTATAAAGAGACTAAGCGACAATTCAAGCATGTAAAACCAGCACCAACATTTTTGATCATAAATTTAATTTTTTGCAAAACTATCGAGCTGAACCAATAAGGCATTCCTTATGGGTACATATAGGCATGTAGGTATAAGTTCTAGTATGTTATCTTTCACCTTTAACTCCTTGGAAGTGGATATAAGAGCCTGCTTGGCCGCTTCAAATTTTATATTGGTGCTATCTAAATGTTCTCTGAGGGTGGTCGCGCGCGCCGTCGCTTCCTCTTGTTCGCGCTGCGCCTGCTCCAACTTCGCGCCCATGTTGCTTAGCTGTTTCTCGCGACGCTCTATGCCCTTTTCTGCTCTGCTTAACTGTCAACCAAATCTTATTGCCCTTTTCTTTACGCCACTACTACTATGTCAAGCAATCAGCTAGACAGCTAGACTGACATATGACTATGTATCCCTTCGTACTTATATCCTCTTTACCACTACTCAATTGTAACTTTCTTTGGTCTTCCTTCACCTTTGTATCTATTCACAACCAATCTGGTATTCGGTACTGTAGTCAAACTGCACTAAGTTTGTCGTTTACTAGAAACTTGGTAATTTACACTAAGGAACTTAATTAATTAAACGTAATTGCAGCACTCAATGTTTTAAAGTTACCTTATCATTGAGATTGCTGATGGTCACACCTCTCTGCTCCATCTCACTCTTGAGCGTCGCGGACTCGGACTTTATGAAATCTACCAGTCTGTTCTGACGCACTGCATTGTTCTCAGCGTCCTAACGAAGTAGGATTAATATTATCTATTGTTAGAAAATTAAGAGTGTATGTGGTTTAGCATTTATATAACAACTATAGAATGTATCCATCAATTCAGTCTTTAAGCTAATTTTCTATGTTCTTAAATAATTAAGGATCGGATCAAACTGTCTGTTATTTTAGACTTATTCCATAAATAAAATACTGTATCTAATTAAAAAAACAAATTTATTTAAAAATAAACACTGTATCCATAGTTCAATATCTTATTTCTAACACCAAAATCAACACAATATAAATTATAAATACGTAAGATATCACAATTTCGACGTCTTTACTCTTCGAGCGCTCGACGCGGAATGGGACGTTTGATCGGTTCCCTCCCTCACCACTCAATCATTGCTGCGTTTTTTCGGGATCTTCATCAAATAATCCGTCGTTAATTGGAAATAGTTGACTCATCGATTCATTGCAGGGCCACAACACCGCGGTTTGTGATGTATCACACGGGCATTCTGTGTGATCCGAAGGTTCTTCGTATATCAACGTTGTGCTCGACATACAGCTCAGCAAAGTCTGAGAAATAAGATGCAAATTGATTAAACTTGATTATAATCAATTTAATATAGATATCCCCTGCCATAAAAAGAAATTAAACATGGCATGTTGGCTATCCAATAACGTTCGCCAAAAAGCTGAAAAGACGATACATAGACCCTATTAAAGCATAAAGTATTAATAAGCGAGTAATAAATTTTTAAAGTATTTTAAAGTATTTTACATGAATACCGCAGAGAAAATTAAACTATACTGTAAGATGAGAGTGAATAGTAAAAAGGGCATCAAAAAATGGATTAAAAATAAGAGTTTATAGTTGAATAGACATGTATTGACTAAAATATTAAAGATCGAGTAATATCTTTGAATATGAACACAACTGTCTTTTTTACTTGAACCATTTGTCGCTGTAGACATTCTTCTCTCTCCATCCATTTCATATAACCTTGGCTCCTGAAACATAACACTCGCGGATTTATGTAAATACAAAATGACAAAGTACCTTCATAAGATTATTGTACTCAAAAACTTACTTTATGATCGACGGCGTTTGATTTTTAGAGACTTTTGATTGCTTATAAGCAACTTGAAATAAATATTTGGGAAAATTTATTAGGATTAATAGACAAAGTCGTTCTTATCTTTGTCTCTTTCATTCTTGACATAAAACTTCAGTGTAATCGCAACATAAATTCTTGCATCTTGATACCTGAACTTTAATCCGATATAAACAGTTTTTAGCTCAACAAATTAAATATTTCTTGCTATAATTATAATAAATATAAATACTTAGCAACTCCGCAAGCAATTATATCGAACCTGACACAAATCATCGCAATTTACTTCGGTGCAATATTATCTACATGTGTCACTTCCGCGTACAATCAAGGACGTTAAGTTGGTATTTTTTATACACATGTCTTTACTTCTAACTTGGGGCAAAAGTCAATTCAAAGATGTCGACTACCGGCATCCGGTAATGTGAGTCTTTATTTCATTGTCCTGTGGCGCCCTTATCATTCCAGCGTCCTGGACGTTCGCCCATCCCCGGCCAACTCTACCGCCAGCCCTAGTTCTTACAGTACATTCATAGGGAAGGAAGTGCAATTCCTAAACATCCCAAAATTAAGCAAGAATAAATAATTTACCTCAAGTTTTTCCTCCAGTTTCGCAATGTTCTCCTCCCCTGTGGTATTCCTCTGCTCTAGATCCTCGATGTAGCCGAGAGCGTTGTTGAGGCGCAGCTTGATGCCGTCCAGCTCGCCCTGGAGACGCGCCTTCTCTTTCTCGAAGCGCTCCTTCTCTTTCACTGCAGATGTTGCACCACTGAATATATCATATTAGTTAAGCTTTGATCTTCACAGAATATTAATATATTTTATACTTCTATATGTCGATTAAATAGTAATTTTTGAGCCTCGGGGACTCATTTTCTGTTTAATTAATAATCAACCTCTTTAGTAGACTAGCCAATTGCTCAAATTTATCGCTAGATGGCGTTATACCTAAATAGTGTTACTAAAACCGGTCTAAATGTAATAACTCACGCATCATCTTCTCCGGCTCGTTTTCTCGCGTCTAATTCTTTCTCCATCTTGGCGAGTGTCTTCTTCATCGTGTCCAAGCTTTCCACACTGGCTAACTCCCGCGCGTGCATCGCGTCAGCTAAGCATCTCGCTTCCTCTGGAACACAAGAATGAACCGCATTAATAAAATATGGGCACATAAGCCCGACTGATTATGGTTGAGATTACGAACAAGCACTTCTTCTAAATTGGTCCTTTGAGCATGACAATGATGCTACTAAATATCATCTTTATAAACTCTGATTGAATCCAATCCCGTAATCATTTGCTAGTTAAGTTTCTAAATTTTGTTTTTTTTTGTATATGAAAGCATTACCAATTTCAGCCATTAATCGTTCTATATTCTTCTGAGCCTCTGACAATTCTGTGATGTAATCCGAAACGGTGTCATCGAAGCGGCCCAGCTTTGTCTGTGGACATAAATATAGTCTGGTAAAGCTATAGGATCCATAGAAGATAAGCTTCTGAGAAAAATCTTGAAGCGTGTTTTTTACGCATAACTAGATGGCGCTATTAGCATTCCAAGATATAACTAGATGGCGCTGTTCTCAATTTATACCTTTAAAGAACAGATTTGTTCGGATTGGGTGCAATTTTCTTCTTTTAGTTTAAAGTAGGAATCGTAAAGTTTAGTATAGACATCGGAATAATATTTCATCCCTTCAGCTTCACGTAGTTGATCCAAAACCTGTAATAATTTAAAATATTAGAAAAAAAAACTAAAAAATACCATTCGACTGAGATACGATTCGTATCTAATGTAAAATAAGTAATATAAAAAATATTTTGCAGCTACGGCTTCATTAGACCGGATTCGCGATAAAAACGGTCTTACGCGATCTCCGTTTTTATCGCGACATTCGGTCTAATGAAGCCGTGGGGTAAGGAATATCGCATCTAACACAAATGATCTTTCTCCATTAAAAAAAGGTACATCTGTGTAGTTAGAAGCTACAGCGATAGGCGCATACCCTTTTTGTATGACAAAAATCTTTTAGGTTACAAAATTACAAGCTCGGATGTGCCGCCTTTTATTGCAATACGTAGCACTGCCGGGCAGCTGCAGCAGCGTGTATCTTATCTTAATAAAAGATAAAGAAAAGGGAACGAAGGATAAAATTTAACCTTTTCAAACTCTTTCTCTGCCTCCGTAGTCCCCGAACCGATGCCGCGTGCCGAGTCGAACCCATCTTCATCTGCGTCCATTTTTAATTTTAAATAATCTAATAAATATTAACTAAGCAAATAATAAGAGAAGCAAAATAAAAGTTGTTTATAAAAATTGATTGTCAACGATGTTTATACGTTGCCATGGCAACCGTGACGTTTACAGATAAGATAAATTATAGATATTAAAACATTCACGGCAGTTACCTAATTAGGTAGGCAGAGATAAGGGAAAGATATTTGACATGATTCAGATACAATTCTCTCCCTAGATGTTCTCGTTAGCTGTTCATGAACAGAGTCAATGGCTCAGGGGTTATAGCTCTTGACTTGTAAACTGCAGGCCCAAGTTCGAATCCCGTCTTGTAGCAATGTGTTTTTCGATTCTCATATGTACATATTTACCTGACGCTTTTACGGTGAAGGAAAACATGGTGATGCGACCTGCACATATCGGCGGAGAAATTCAAAAGATATTTGTGAAGTCACTCACAGTACGCACTAGTCGTGGAGTTGCGGAAATTGAAGCCCATCAAGCTTCGAACTACTAGTTGTTTATATCCTAAAAAGACAGTTACGAAAATTCTGTTACCAATTAGATTTTAATCTTAATTTTAATTTTAATTGAATAATTGACACATAGGCTACATACTAAGTTTTAATTCCGCGTGGACGAAGTCGCGGGCTACAGCCAGTATATATCTATATCTATACTAATATAATAAAGAGAGATGCTTTGTATTTTTGTATGTATTGAAATAACTGAAGAACTACTGGGCCGATTTTAAAATTTCTTTCACTCATAGCAAGCTACATTATCCCCGAGTAACATAGGCTATATTATTTAATTCCACGCGAATGAAGTCACGGCCCACAGCTAGTATTACATAATCCAATTACTTTTCAGTCGGTAACGTATTAATTCAAATTGATTGCGTCGTTATAAATGAGACAGCAAGTTATAAATGAAATAAAAAGAGATGCAAATATTAACACCCACTTGATGGATAGAGATGGAGTATCCCTAGAGGATGTTTGAGCGAGAGGGGAACAGTCGGAAGTTGACAGGTTGTGAGTAATCTAGGGACCCCTCTAATTGTAATGTAATGAGGAAGAGGACACTTTTACAATTACTCTCAATACAATTTGCAAATAAATTGATATTATTAACAAGGCAATTTAATGCTTACAAAGGTTAAGGAAGACCGAATAAGTATGTGAAATTATGCCTAAGAAGTCACTAAATTCAGAATGACGGCATCGAGACTTCCTTGTTCGCATTAGGATACTATTTTAGTCGAGTAGCAAATAATTTAGTAACTAAACGTGTCCGAGCAGCGTCATTTTAGTTAGTAAATCCTTTGTGACATACATGCTATTCGACTAAAATACTATCCGGGTTCGTGTAAAGCCTTGTTCGCACCAGGATAGTATTTTAGTCGAGTAGCAAGTAGCATTATCCGAATAAAGGATTTACTGCTGTTCTGAGTCGTTTAAGCCTAAACCTACGCACTAAGATAGTAAGTTAGTAACTAAACGTGTCCGAACAGCAACATTTTAGTAGAGCAGATTAGTAAATCCTTTGTTCGGATACTTGCTACTTGATTAAAATATTGTCCTAGTGCGTACAAGGCTTAAGGCTCAAAAACACATGACACATTTATTTTACACCTTTTTCCCCTTCCTGAAACCAATAAAGTCCCCTAAAGCGGGCTACAAACGTTCTGTTTTTTAAATATACAGTTTAAACTGTGTACACGTCAATTTGAACTGTACAGTTCTAAATTTTGCCTATACACGTCAATTTTAACAGCGCTGTTGAACCGTATAGTTCAAACGTCTGTAGTCGGCTTTAGGGGACTTTATTGGTATGAGGAAGGGGAAGGAGAAACAGGAGTAAAAATGAGTATTACTACCAATCTTTTAATTAATTTATGATAGCTGTTGTTGGTGAATAAAATTCAAATCGCTTCAATACTTAATTTTAATTAATTCAGACACAAGGTAAAAAAATTGTTTTATATATTTAGTTACCTTACATTAAAGTTCAATGAAGTACGTAATAATCATTAACATATTTTTTTATAATGTATTTGTTACAATTAAAATACAATTTTCCTCAAAGCTTGATGCTGGGAAAAGATATATTGACATTCCATAATGAACATTATTCAATAAATTACAGAATTTTCCTACTACGTGCTTAGTAAACTAATTAAATACATTATTATACTATAAGATACAATGTAATTATAATACTAGCGGGCGACTTAATCCGCGTGGAATTAAAAAATATAACCTATGTTACTCGGTGATAATGTAGCTTTCTAATGGTAAAAGAATTTTTGAAATCGCCCTAAAAGTCATTGAGTTATTTCAATACATACAAAAATACAAATCTTTCCTTTTTGTAATAGTAGTATAGATAATATAATGTATTTATTATCACAGATTATACAATTAATACAGATAAATTAAACCATCTGGCATAATGGCAATTGCACTGGTTATCTAAAAACGTTTTGTAAAAAACTGAACAGTCAATAGATCCTAATAAAATGTTTTAATAGGTGAATAATTAAATTAGTTTTCAGAAGTATTTCTCATTAATAACTAACTACCACAGATACTAAAGAAAAAAATAATACTAAAGAATAAAATAAATAACTTTACTATGGGATCGGACCACGTGGTATTAGTTTTTTTTCTTAAAAATGCCTAATATCGATTTGAAACCACTTTAAGTCCTTATTTATCTCATTGCACAATGTTTTATATTAAATTAATTGCCCAATTACATCTGCATTAAGTCTACTTAAAAATCAGTATAAAATTAACTATTTATATCTCATAAGTCTTTTTTAATGTTATTTCTAGTAATAAGATCAGGTATCAAAGAACGGGTTCAATGTCGCGCCTTGACAAGTACGCATCGCTGCCCCTCTGCTTTTCCTGTCACCTCTTGAAGGTCGTCTGACAAGAAAAAGTTAATTAAAAAAACTATATAACTCCGGGAAAGAACACAAATCTTAGGAAAAAGATCAAACTGTTTTGGTAGTTAGGTTATAAACATTGGTAGAGTTTATACATTAGATAGTGCGAACCAAAACACAGGAGTGAAGAAGGCATTTCTAAATCTAGCCATTGGGTATCTCCTATACTATAAGCTGGGCTGTAGAAACAAAGAGGGCAGCTTTAGTTACAGGTAGGGTAGTAAATGGATGTCACCGAACATACCGCGTTCGGAAAAGTTTATGGATAGGTATAGGTACCTATCTCTACATTTTTGTTAATCTCAAACTATAGACAAACAATTTAAATGTATTAATTTATCTTATTTTTTGTGTTTTTAACGTAAGGAATATTTCAAGGTAGGGCATTGCCCCACAATGCCCTTCTAGTTAAGGCTTCAAATCTAAGTTAAGGGTGACTAGACCTTAGAAATATGCAACTCTAGAGCGGATTGGTTTACTTCGTATTTGAATTTCTTTGAAATTTAATAAATTAAATAGTTACATAGTAAATAATTGAAAATAGTGACGTATTTTTAATTTATTCTTACCGCGAAATATAGACAAAACCGGCTGTTTTTTTGGTTTAAATCAATATTGACTATAGCTAAGTCTAAGCATGTTTGAATATTGAATCATTGATAGATAGGAAAGTTTGGGGAATTACCATAGATAATAAGGTTAAGTAATCCGCAATTACAACTGATAACAAATATTATCTCTGACATGTTTGTAATTTAAACTAATTATTCAAACAGATATTATACATAGAGGGAGCTTTCCATAGTAATTTGATGTTGAAATGCGTGCCGCGAAAGAATTTTTTTTTTTTAAATTCTTGCCAGTAGTATGAAAAAAAATCCCAAGTTTGGGAAAATGTGTGTTTTTAATTTTTTTTTAAATAAACAATAGTAGAAACTAAAACATTAATTAAAATGTTAATTATCGTTTTTCATTATTATTATTTCATTTAAAACAATTTAAATCCAAACAATTTTTAACAAAGACTATTTTTGTTTTATGGTTGTTATACATTTTAATTACTTTTTAAAAATGTCTTGATTAATTATAATATTAAACTTTAAAAACTAGGAAATAAAATTAAAATATGAAAAAAGAGGCTACAATCAGTCGACTTTTTATGTCGGCAAATGTAATGTAAAGGACAGCACCGGGGGAAATTTCCCTACGTGAGGCCTCCGGAGGTCAAAGAAAATGCTTCACTTTTAGGCTTCGAATGTTCCATCTATAGCATAATATATCTTTGTAATTATTATTGTTAATACGAGAAGCTAATTTGTACCCGTTTCTATAAATACTGCAAAAACGGAACGTGTTTGAACACAGATTAAAAAATGCGTATAACTACTCGTATTTTTAAATTAAAAAAACGACCACTGACAAATCATAAAATAAACATTGTTTTTGCGTAATAAAATGTATCATTTTATTCTTTTTTTGTATATATTTTGCGTGTGCGTAAGTATTAAAGGGAATGCAAAGATTTTCTACGCACGTTAATTTTTTTTGTTTATTCTATATGAATTTTAAACCTTTTAGTACGAGGAAGTTTATTTTTTTGTGTTCAATTAGTTAATAGCATTAAAACATACTTGAATAACTTTTTATAATACATTTTGACTGATTTAAATATCAACGTTTGTTTTGTGTATGTAACATAGATGTAGAAAACACCTGAAAGAACACAGAGTTTACTTTCTAAGTTTTTTTATTCCATGCGGAGTCACGGGCAACAACTAGTGTTTTATAAATCAAGATAATCCTTTCTATTTCATCTTATCCTTGGCCGTAACAAATAAAACTCGTGTTCTTCGAACAATCGTTAGCAAAAGGTTACAACATTCATACTTCAACGACCTAATTCAAATTAAAGTTTGACTAAGACGTAATTTGGTGTTTAATTGAATCATTACAATATAATTAATCTATCTATTATATTGAATAATTACTTAGTTTTTTTATTTCGCGCGGTTATTCATGGACAAGAGATAGCATTTGATAACATACTTATGGTTGATCGCGACTTCGTCTGCGCGGAATTGAAAAATATAGCCTATGTTACTCGGGGATAATGTAGCTTTCTAAAGGTGAAAGAATTTTGCAAATAACTCGGTTCTCGAGTTATTTCAATACATACAAAAATACAAAAAAAATCAGAAAACAAAAATAAGAAGTTTTTTTTTTATATATGAGAAGGGGGCAAACGAGCAGCGGATCGCCTAAGTTAGGTAATCCGACGCCCACGGACAGGGACGAGGACGACTTTAAGGGAGGAGTACGCTCTTTTCTTGAAGTTTCTCTCTTTGTAATATTAGTATAGATAAATGAGACTATTTCTCAAGCATATATAAGCTTGCAGTAAAAAGTGCCTCTAGAAATATTATAAAAAAGAATAAGCCAGTTAGGTCGCACGGGCGCTTTTTCCACGATCTTGCTATCACTGTCGTGGACGTTAAACAGTGCCCACGACCCCGCCGTAATACGTGTGAGGGCCGTCAGGTTTTAGTGGGTATTACGGTCACCTTCTGTGGCCGGCGAGTCCCACACTCTGTACGCCATTGCACGCCCGGCGTAGAGGTGCCTAAATGCATTTCCTGACGTTGAAAAAAAAAAAAAAACGGTCTTGCTATCACGAAAACTTTAAAATCGCTCTAGTTACGTTCGCATAGAGCTCAAAATGCAACCCTGTAAGATTAAAAAACAGTAGATCTAAAAATATATTCCTGTTGGAATTTCAAAAAGAAAAAATACAATTGCCAACATACGCACTGGCGGTTTTTTAAACGCTCATGCTAAAACGACGTTTAAATCACTCTTGTTTCATTCGCCTAGCGCTCAAAACGCTGTGCGGTAAAACAAACTAAACGTTTACACATACATGGAAATGCATTTGTTCTGTTTGAATTATTGATGGGCAGACGATAAAAACTCAAAAGATATTAATTCGATTTTGTATCCGAAACGGATAAAAACCCGTAGGATTAGGAAAACAAAGTATCCAAATGTTTTACTCCAATTTCCCCAGCATTGCTAGCGTCAATTCTTTTGTCCCTTTTTGCCATCAGATCCTGATAGACCTATACATACGCGGAAGTACCTAATAATTTTGCATTCAAAAGTGGTTTTTATTATTAAATTGATTAACAAAGCATGTTAGATACAATTTTAATTTTGTTATTCGTTTATTCCAATCAAGTTTATCCATTAAAAAACATATTTTGGTAAAAATCACACCGAAATGATAGAAATTATTGGTATTTATCCATTTTGAGTTTTTATCCGGATGAAATCCCAACAATAGTTTGAATGCTTTTTAGCGAGCGTTAATAAAACGCTCGTTTGAATGCGGGCTTATTTTACATCCCTTTTTTTAAAGATGTACAGCTTTATAGCCGGTCTATTCAGTTTGTTTGTGTTGTCTCTTTTTGGAATAAATAATAAATGAACCATCTTGGAATGACTTGCAAACTAGTATAACCAGATAAGTTGCATGCTTTTTTTGTAAAAGTATACAATCATTTTTAAATAAGGCCCTCCGGTCACTGCGGCGTATTGTAAGTATTCCGAAAACAATTATAAAGTACAGCAATAAACGAGGACCAATAAGTCGTCGATTATACGATACTGGAAGACACTCGGAACTATAAAAGATAGACCAGGGGTCTCTTGGACCAAATTCTGTATCATAAGAAGCACCAGGAATAAGGATGTTCTGTATTTTTAACCGACTTCCAACAGAAGGAGGTTATCAAGTCAATGAGTTTTTTTTTTTATGTATGTTCGAACGTCGAGCAGCGAGTTCTGAACCGATTTACGTGATTCTTTTTTTGCTCGATGCAAAATAGCTGCCATTTGGTCCCATATTTACGTTTTAAAAAAAGCATTTAGTAGTTTTTGAGTTATTTTTAATAACTATGAAATACTACTACTATAATAAACATGAAAAAAAAAATGGGACTTTTTTGCTTTCTCGGCTTACGTAGCGTAAACTATTGGTCCGATGAAAATTTGGGTATTACCAGATTGTAGCTCTTTAAATGTGCTAATTTAAAGTCCGCGATGGCATATGTCTATCTTCTATGGTTTTCTCACAAAAAACATTTTTTCATAAGAAAATTTTACTCGACTTTGGACGCTATTATTAGAATTCCCTATGAATCCTTATCCAAATAAATATGTTTAACATCAAGAGAATTTAATGCAGATTATAGTTGACCTTTGAAGGTAATCATTTTGACCAATAGTTTAGAAGATATGAAGGTTTCAAATCACGCGGAACGTGAAAAATTACAAAAACGTTCCAAATTGAGCGAGACAAGTGTTTTCTAGCCGTATACAGCCTTAACTATAAGACTTACATAAAAATTATAATGTGCGATCAATAGATGATGAAATTGGCTACATAGTTGTTTTTGGTGGCATTTATCTATAATCTATGATTGCATCACAATAATATTTTTTTTCTCAAAAAAAATCAATTAAAATGCATTTTGCAAGTTACGACGTTATTATTTCGTATACGGTATGAATCCTTATCCAAATAAATATGATTTTGCGTTAGAGTATTATACGTAGATTATAATTGCCCTTTACAGCATAAGATTCTGACCAATTGTTTAGAAGATATTACATAATTAAAACAAACTAAGCGCGTTCGAAAATGTAACAGAAGCGCGCGGGCGCATAGAAATATATGCTCGCGGCGATGTAATATGTTTGTTGTAATAGTATTTACACGACATATCTTTCTTGACTATTGTATATAATTAAATTAAGATATAAATTTTAAAATAAACTATCTATTAATTAATATACTAAAATAATAAAACACAACGGAATGTTATAATGTACATGGTGTGGTAGAAAAATTCTTCTGCAGTTTACAGACCAGCCTATTAAAGACACTAAAATGCTTAAAATAAAAAAAAAAACTGCGTTTAAAAAAACCGCCTTCCAAAACGCAAAAACATATTCAAATAAAAAGCTTAAAAAAACTAAATAGTATAAAATAACATAGTATAGAATAAATTTTATACACCTCTTATGCAAACCATTCAGACCTTTAATATTAATAAAATACTATTATTTGTGAGCTATATCTATTTATTGAAAGGTTTGAAGGCGGAGCCAAGCCCTAAACAAAATAAAACGTAATATTATACACAGCTTACTTACTGTAATACAATTTGTATACTAGAGACTAGCCAACGTAAACAAAACTAACTCACAGCGCATGTAGGTGTTATGTATCCCTATTATATTTCGCTTGGCTCCGACCTCAAACCTATCAATAAATAGATATAGCTCAGAAATAATAGTATTTTATTAATATTAAAGGTCTGAATGGTTTGCATAAGAGGTGTATAAAATTTATTCTATACTATGTTATTTTATACTATTTAGTTTTTTTAAGCTTTTTATTTGAATATGTTTTTGCGTTTTGGAAGGCGGTTTTTTTAAACGCAGTTTTTTTTTTATTTTAAGCATTTTAGTGTCTTTAATAGGCTGGTCTGTAAACTGCAGAAGAATTTTTCTACCACACCATGTACATTATAACATTCTGTTGTGTTTTATTATTTTAGTATATTATAGAATAAATTTTAAGAATATACCAGTACCAAACGTAGAAAGTACAACAGTAATAACACTGATTCTCGTTTGGAGTAAAGCGCATTGTGTTTAAACCAGCTCTCACAAGAAGCGTTATTATGATATTGAAGATCCATTGATCTTCAAAAGTATTACATGGTAAAACGAGTAACTGTAACTCCTCGTTATTCTGGGAATCATTACCAACAGACAGCTGTTGTCTTAGATCTTTATAATTGTACTAAATTAAGACGTTAATAAATGTATTTTTGACAACCTTCAGCATTGTATGGAACAGTGCTGTTTCATCAACGTGGGTAATGTCCTTGCTCGTCTAATCAACGTAGGTATACCAATATATATGACTTCGTCTGCACGGTACTGAAAACATAGTGAGTATGTGTTCTATCAGGCTACGTTATACATCTGTGCAAAATTTCATCGTAATCCGTTGAACCGTTTCGGAGATAACTTCAAACAATCCATCCTAGGGTAGGCTCCGAGCCCCTCAATGTGTAAGCGATAGATCGGGATATATTATAAGTTGCCTATCGCGAGCCTTGGATCGGATTAAAAAGCAAATTTATTTTTAGATATTTTCCGTAACCAAAATATACGCAAATATAAACGGCTACAAACGTTCAATTTTAACTGCACAGTTAATACAGACGTGTTATACGTCAATTTGAACTTTTTTATTATTTCTTTTTTTTTACACTTTTTTCCTTTTTTTCTCCACCAATCCTCCTAAAAGGTTTGTAGGCGGGTGCACCTTTTTGTTACTTAACTTCTAGCAACATGTTCTTTAACTTCTTTCTCATAAAATCTTACTATTTAATGTTGTGTTGTTTAGAGTCTGCACTGCACAGTCTGCACTGCACAGTCTGCACTGCACAGTCTGCACTGCACAGTCGAACTGTACAGTAATCAGTTTTACCTTTACACGTCAGTTTTAACTACGCTGTCGAACCGCACAATTAAAACTGAGCTTCTGTACCCGATTTTAGTATAGATTATAAAATATTCGAGACCGATTATTCCTCTTGTTCATTAGTCAATGTAAACAAATGAATTTGAAGTGCTACTTACATTTAAATACTTGATATTCAAATGTTATTAAAGTAATTTATAACGGATTGATTTCCGTACGACTAATAATGGCAAGGATAATGTTCTTAATCATAGATTAAAAACGTAATTAATCTATATTTAATTTGATTTGTCTGTCTGTATTAAATTAGGTGTTTTTGACTTCGTCTGCGTGGAATTAAAAAATATAGCCTATGTTACTCGGGGATAATGTAGCTTTTTAATGGTGAAAGAATTTTTGAAATCGGCCGAATAGTTTTTGAGTTATTTAAATACAAAAAAAAACAAAGTTTCTCTCTTCATATTAGTATAGTAAAGCTTCTGTACGGAATACGAAATGCGAAACGATTTAATAATATTATTACAAATACACGAAATAGAGTTGTTCCTGTTTTTTTTTTAATTATATTTTAAACATAATCTAAAACTTAAATCAAAACGAAAGAGGTTTTTCTGTAATTAGTAAATCTAAACAAAAACGAATCGAAAAATTTAAAATCCGAACAAAAATTGATCGTATAAAATAACAAGCATACCCGTTATAAAATACTAGTCATCATTTAACTGAAATTAATTGATCTTCCTTGTTCTTTGGATTATGTAAATGTTTACTAATATAACTGTTTTTCTCATGTAATTAAATGTACATTTAATTACTGAACAACATTTTATATTTTAACAAGGTTTTGCCCGTGACTTTATCTGCGAGAAATCAATAAAAAACATATTATAGCATGTGTGTTCTTCTAGTTTGGGATGGCGCAGGTTCCCCAAGTTTGGAGAGATTGCTTGTCGGAGGCCAAGGCCCACTTCGGGTCATCGTGTCACCCTAGTTAGTTAGTTAATATTCTTCTAGACTGTATAAAGGCTTCATTAGACCGATGTCACGCAAAAAAACGGCTTTACGTCGAAGCAAAACCTCCGTTTATTCCGCGAACTCTAATGAAGCCCTACGATAATGTCTATTGTCTATGTCAATTTTCATCCAGGGGGCTACGCAAAATATCTTTCGATTGGCGATATCGCTGGAAAGTCGACAAAAATGTATGAATTTAACAATGACATTTGATAACTCATGTGCTTGTCACGTGTGAGATATCGAACGTTATTGTCAGTTCGATATATTTTAGACGTGCGCTATCGAATCGCTTTGTAGCGCATGTACATTGGGTAACTCCCCTGATCTATGTAAGCAAGGGCTATCGTATCCATCCATCCTATTAATAATTAGTAAGATAAGAATAATCGAAGTTAACCTTCGATTTGTTTGCTGGGTATTTTGTTATTAAGCTTGGGAAAATCGGATTTCAATGCCAATAAAATTGCGGATTATATTAAGAAAAATCTTTATAGATGTGACCTATAAGTAAATATGTCATAATAATTTTCCTGACGACCCAAAGATTATTACTGACATATTTTTTGTAAGAAACGGGATTCTTACCACGATTTAACTGATTGAGCAATATTAATTTATTGATTACTAGCGACCCGGCTTCGCACGGGTGCAAATCGGTATAATGCTGATACTAAATACTGCAGCGTTTGCAATGTAAGCGCTAAAAATGTGTTAATTTACATCATATTAAAAACCTCTAAATTATCAGTGTTACTCTACTATATTGTGAATTATATACATGAAAACCTTTCTTATGAATCACTCTATCAATTAAAAAAACCGCATCAAAATCCGTTGCGTAGTTTTAAAGATTCAAGCATATATAGGAACAAACAAAAAAAAATCGTTATTGTTTTATACTATGTAAGGATAAGGCTAAGAATTACTTAAGTATACATTTTTGTTACCAACTGTTTTTATATTTATAAATCTTACTTTATAAATGTGAATGTTTGCAGCGATGTTCGTTTGAAGGTAGAACATAGCTTGCAAGAACACATAGACTACTACCGCGTTATCCCAAAACGAGAATCAGCGTTATTACTGCTGTACTTTCTACGTTTGGTACTGGTACATTCATAAAATGTATTCCAAAATACAGAACATTGTTCCTGGTACTTCTTATCATATATAATTTGGTCCAATGCGACCCCTATCTATCTTATTTAGTTCCGAGTGTACTCCAAGTATCGTATAATCGACTTATTGGTCCTCGTTTATCGCAGTACTTTTATATTTTTTCGGAATAAGGTTTAAAAACTTCCAACGCCTTTGTATCCACGTCTAACTTCGAAGTTAAGAAAATTATTTTTTTCAAACCAAGTACCCAAAAAAGGAGGGTCTTAATTTGTCTATATGATTTTTATAAGAATCAAGTCATCGGTTTTAAAAGAAGGATCGATAAATTTCAGCTTATGACAGATTTCATATATGAGATATGAATCTTCAAAAATAAAAATAATATTAAAAAAAAACTTGCATTCAACAGACATCATAACTCGTATGTTTGGGGAAAACCCGAAGCATACAGATTAACTTATGTATCTTAACAACGGGAAGTATTGTAGTTCCACGATGAATCAGGGTTCACCTTAAGGTCAGTCGACCTTTCACACGAATAAAGTTGTTGTTATATTTTTATAATCTATAGCTCAACAGGTCCTTTATTGTTTGACCATAAGGGGCCCTTGTATCAAGGCTAGTCGTAACGCTGTTCAAATAATACCTTTGTGCTCTATTCTTTAAGTTTTTTTAGTTATAGAACAACAAGGGTACCCGACCCGGTGGCTATAAATGAAACTCAAAAATGACAGCTCACTAGCGCCACCCTGTCATTATTAAACATAGATTAAAAAGGGCAGATAGGACATTACACATGTCACACTGACGTGACCTTAGACTATTAATATATAAGACCGCTGGCCAGCGTGTCACCGAAAGGGACAAAACATCTAGGACATGTATATTTCACTGCCACTTTTACACCCCAAAACACTACAACGCAACATGTTTATGTGAAGTGACATTGCACTAATAGTTCACAATTTATTTACAATAAGAATTGTTAACTTTTATATTAAAAAACTGGTGATAAAACGCTGACAGAAAAAGACATTTTGGGCATACCGAAGTGCCGCCATACAAAAAACCGGCACGCCGGGTGAAACAGAAGATAGTGCATTCTATCTCGTTCTTTTACAAGACAGCGAAATAAGTCCTTCTTTTTTCTTGTGTGAATGAGACAAGTATATCCAGCGGTCTATAGTCTTCTTTGTCTGAGGACGTGACAAAGACAGTGACATAGATCTTAGGTCCCTTCCGTATGCGATTTTATTTGTTTGGGTCCAGAAATATGACCCAATCAAATGTGACATATAACATAGTATTGTGGCGCTCCAAGCGTATTATCAAACCGTCTTGTCTCTCCGTTACGGCAGGAATAATATGACTACGTATTTGTCATTCAATATTCATTGCTTACAGTAATTAGTTGCTATACTCGTATCATATTAATTGACGCACTGACAAGAAAATATAACGCGCAAAAAGATACATACTTATCTCAATTAACTTCCGTAGAAAAAAATTGACTAATCGATACTTGGAGCTAGTCTGCGTGCGTGCAACGAAAAATTACCTTGGACAGGATTCAAAATGCCCTTATTCTGATTATTAATGCGTTTTTTAAATATGTTGGCGTTTGTTCAATGTTTTTCAGGGTATGAACAAAGACATACAACATTGATAAATAGATGGGACAAACCAAATTGTACGACTTGTCACCACGTGTTTGCGATTTTAATTAGAGGTTAAAATATGATTCCGCTCCGCTCTATGACTTGTCTAAATTCTTAAATATTATGTTTTAAATACAGTCTTTTTATGTGAAATAGCTAAATAAAAATTGAAAAGGTTAACGCCCTTGTTTGGCTTAAACTAGCTCGAAGACTTATTGTTGCAAATTGGACATTTATCTACTCTATTAACTATGATGACTAGTCTGGAAAGCCACTGATTCAACGTTGTAGTATGTCCAGGAGGAAAATGTGGGAGTCCCCAACCTTGTTAACGGAGTCATATTAATGTGACGTAATGTCTTGTTAACTTTTATGAGTAGTCCAGTTGTTACATTGTTCAGTTTTATTCGATTAATATATGTAAACTAGCGACACGCCCCGGCTACGCACGAGTGCAATGCTGATACTAAATACACTACGGAAAAACTGTGATCGTTGTATATAACATAATAATAATAATTGCACCCGTACGAAGCCGGGGCGGGTCGCTAGTTATACATAAAAACCTTCCTTTTTAATCACTCTATCTATTAAAACAAACCGCATCAAAATCCGTTGCGTAGTTTTAAAGACTCAAGCATATATAGGGACAAACATAAAAAGCGTTAATGTTTTATACAATAGTGTAGATGAGAAACAATGTATGTTATACATTTGATACGCTGTTCTGAGAACGATAATAAAAATCTATTCTTTTTCTTGTTACGGTTTAGCTCGTGTTAATGTGTTATGCACATAAACTTGATAACTAGCTGATATAATAGCTTTGTATCGATGAATTATTCCAAAGGCTTGAGTAGTTTTTGAGTTAAATCGGTATAAATAAAAATAAAATATTGTATTTTAATTTCTTTTTTTTTAATATTATAAAATGACACACGAGCAAGCGGCCACCTGGATTCACTGAAATAGCGAAGCGACCGCTGCCCATAGACATCTGCCCATAATCTACGGAGGACGAGACGCACAGCAAGAGGATAATTCCTCTTCCTATACGTCCCCCCCCCGCCATATCCGCTATATTTATTTATAGAAGCTTTTTAGTAAACTCATGTAGACATATTGATTTACATATAATATACATAGTTTGTATGCTTATTAATCTGTTATTAATAAGCATACAAATTATGTTTCAATATTTTTTTCACGGCCTACATATATCTTATTAATTCAGTTCTAGTTTTTGAGTCTAGAACTTCCGTAGAATATTAATTTTAAATTATACATTGTTGGTATAATATTGATAGCGTAGTTTTATAATATGTCTAGTTATATTGCAAAATTAATGTATGATTAAATATTGAAATGATGCTGAAAGAATGTGTATCATGCCACATCTAGTATTTCATATATCTAGGCAACTTATAAAGATTTTTCGCCTCTAGTCGTAAAATTTTCTTTGCAATTATTTAATTAAAATGTTAATTAGTCTTACGTAAAATTATAACTTCTTATAACTTAACGTAATTAAAATATATTTAGCTAAATAAAAAATAAAATATGTATCATCATCATCATCATCACCAGCTCACTATACGTCCCCACCGAGGGGCACGGAGCCTACCCCCTAAGGGGCGCCTAGACCATAGTCAACCACGCTGGCCAAGTGCGGGTTGGTCGACTTCACACATACCTTTGAATTTCTTCGCCGATATGTGCAGGTTGCATCACGATGTTTTCCTTCACCGTAAGAGCGACGGGTAAATACGTACATATGAAATTCGAAAAGCGAAAAACACATTGGTACATGGCAGGATTCGAAGTCGGGACCTGCAGATTGCAAGTCAAGAGCTAAACCACTGAGCCACCGACGCTCCTAATAAAATATGTATATTTATTTGAATTTATAAAGCGTAATATAATTTTTATGCGTTTAAAGATAGGCGAATGTCAAATGCCACGTGCGATATAGTGAATTAATAGTGAGCGAATAGTTTGTGAGGAAGACCGTCTGAGAATTATCATAATAGGAGATAATATTAATTAATATAGACATAAAATTCGTTCTGTTTTATGTTCAATTATGTAACTGAATTATTTATTACTTTAGAATGTTACTGTAGGTTTGAAATATGTGTGAAGTCACTCAAAAATAGGCGCTAGTCGTGGCGTTGCGCAAAATGGAGTCCATCATGGCTACTGTTTTGTTACTGATATTTTAAATTTTATTTTTGTTTATTTAGTTTCTTCAAATGTTACGTTTGTCTTTTATTGAAATAATTTTGGATTTGTTATTAAATTAGAACTAGAATGTAAAATAAATTATTATTATATTAATTTTGTATACAGTTTAAGGATGCAGTCGGAGAAAAGAACAGTGGCTATTAACCTTTTAGGTTTAGTAGTTTATAAGTTTATTCAAAAAAACGATTTCAAATATTTTCGAATGTCCTAAAACTACTTTTAGGAAGGAAAACATCGTAATGTCTGCACATATCGGCGAAGAAATTCAAAAGATATGTGTGAAGTCACGCAAAATACGCGCTAGTCGTGGAGGTCGATTTACTACTACTACTTACTACTTTTACACCAAGAAGAGTGTTTATATAAAACAATAGAGGGCGCTGCAAGCATCCACTGCTGTCACAACGGTGATAACACGGCCTCAACAGACACGCGTCAAGGACTAAAGTAAAGTCATGTTTACACTAGTACGCTTTAGTTGTATAAACTAGTAAGCGTGTATTGTAGTAACCCTACAGCCTTGTTCGCACCAGGATAGTATTTTAGTTGAGTAGCAAGTAGCATTTATCCGAACAAAGGATTTACTACTGTTCGGACTCGTTTAAGCTAGGATAGTAATTTAGTAACTAAACGTGTCTGAACAGCAACATTTTAGTAATGTAGATTAGTAAATCCTTTGTTTGGATACTTGCTACTTGCTACTCGACTAAAGCACTATCCTGGTGCGTATAAGGCTTAAGGCTTTATTAGACCGACTTCGTGATATAAACGGAAATTTTGTTTTGGCGTAAGGTTGTTTTTGGTGTGACATCGGTCTAATGAAGCTTTACGGTTACAAATATTTTTCTTTCTTTACTATCTTACATTTCCCTCGAACCGCTAAGTTAATAGTTTAAACATCCAAAGTACCAGCAAACAGAATTAATTTTCCAAAAATCAGTGCGAACTAATATTGCTGTCCTTGTTTTATCTAACGGAATGAGGGAGATGATAAATATGTTGTTGTATGTTTTCGTTGTGTAAATCTAGCGTTACATAATATAGCAAAGTAAATAAGAAAGCGCATCAATGTAGGCATAGCTTAATAATTTTTAATTGGATGTTATTTGACAAGTGAAATTGGTCTGGCCTAATTTTTTTAAAACCTTATTTGGAATTACTTAAAATGTCTTAATGTATTATCAATTTAATTAAATAAATTTTAATTATTTATATGTTATACGTAAAATAATAACTATTTTTATTACGATCAACAAAATAACAAAAGATAAGAAAGACATCACAAAGTCTAATGCCTCGTTATTTTGTAAAATATTTACTTTTATTAACAACTAGCTGTTGTGCGCGACTTCGTCCGCGTGGAATTAAATAATATAGCCTATGTTACTCGGGGATAAAGTAGCTTATTATGGTGAAAGAGTTTTTAAAATCGGTCCAGTAGTTCTTGAGTTATTTCAATACATACAAAAATACAAAGTTTCTCTCTTTATAATATTAAAAGTATAGAAGTATAGATTAAAATAATAATTTATTAAATATACTGCGAATATGTTGAAGTAAAATAATAAAATATCTAAGGCCAGCATAGAATCAGTGAGTTTTTCGTCGACAAAGCGTAATGGCCAACGGCTATATAAATTGGCATTGCTAGTAGCGGCCGACAGTGCGTGCCTTTGCCTCTGTGCATACTGCATCGGCGCCAAGAGAACGCGCGGGTTATTGTGACAGTGATAGCTGAAAAATTTTGTGCCAGTGACATTTACTTTTTTTAAAGTGAACGACATTTTTTGAAACTGTGAGTAAAATTTTTATTTACATTTATACTAAATTAGTTTTTTTTTAAATCGAACTAAGTATTTTTTACTTCATGTTTATAAAAAATAGATTTTTTTTCTTATAAAAATATATTTGCATGTGTAATAAAATTTTGTAAACACGTTAATTAAAATACTACAGGGATTTAGCACTGTTCTTATGTAATAAAAGCATTTTTTATTGAAACTCAATACATAAAAAAACAATTATATTACAAAATAATTATAATAAAAATGTAGTCTATGTAAGCATATATTAGGAATAAATTATTGAAAAGTGAATTAATAAACTTATTTAGTTACATGAACTATTTTTTCATACGAATTTACATCTTTAAAATATTAATTCTTATTCATTTTAACAAAAAAACGACTAAAATAAATGTCATTCATCAGTTTCAACATAATATAAATAAAGTTTTCGTTAAATAAAAAATGGGTCGATTGCAATATATTTTTTATACATAAATAAAAAATAACCAAGAATGAACGAATAATAAAAAAACATTTATTTAATGATACTATTTTTATTCTAATCATTATAGATTTCATTGTTAAAATATATGTGTAAAATATATAGAAATGGAACGCAAAAAACAGCATTACGCAAAAGCAAAATCTCCGTTTTTAGCACAAACTCGGTTTACTGAAGTCACATGGTTAGAAAAGCATACTCTGGAAGAACGCATACGCTTCTTAATTTTTTTTTTAAACCCGCACTAACGAAGTCGCGGACAAAAACTGCCAGTAATAAATATGTTAATCATTATGCTTAGAGACCTAAAACGTTGTCTAATTTTAAATACATAAGCAAATTGAACCAAGATTTTTGTATATTCATTTTTTTTTACGTCTAGACTAAACTAATAATTAAGTGAATAGGTTTTTTACTTTCATATGACTTCATATAGAAAAAAAGTAAAAAACGAAGGTTACGATATTACGTAGTAATGTTATTAAGCTTCTTGTTTTTGAAAAAAAAAACATATAAGTACAAGGAGATAAATTATTACATCAACGGTATATTAATAATAATTATAATTTGAATAGTATTTACTATATAGCATACTAGCTGTTGTGCGCGACTTCGTCCGCGTGGAATTAAATAATATATGTTACTCGGGGATAATGTAGCTTTGTAATGGTGAAAGAATTTTTAAAATCGGCCCAATAGTTCTTGAGTTATTTCAATACAAAGAAAAATACAAAAATACAGTTTCTTTCTTTATAATATTAGTATAGATCTGCGGGGCTACCCAAAGTACTTTTCGATCGGCGATATCGTTTATCGTTTATCGTTTATCGTTTTTTTATCGTTCGATATAGATTCGCTTCCTAGCGAATGAACTTTGGGTAACCTACCCTGTTGACAATGATATTTTCCAACTTATTTGTTACAAGTAAACGTCAAAAAACGCGGGAAAATTTTCTATCGTGCTTATTAATAACAGCACAATCGATATAGGTTCGTCAAAAAATACAATAACAAAATAAAAAAAACAAAAAAAATCATATATTACATAGAAGTGTACGGTTTTTTTATTATATGTAGGTGGAAAATATTACAAAACTTCTTGTGTTAGCTTGTCTTCCAAGCCGTGAAAATATTAACCTTATTTTCATTGCTCTTTAGTTTCATGGTGTTTTATTCTATTACCATATTTTTTATATGAAAATTTAAAAAATGTAAATAAGTGGACGTCGTGTCGTAGCAGAAGGTCCAGATGTTGGCACAGGACAGAGAGGATTGGAAAGGACTCCATCGACAAGGTTAAAAACCATAAAATTAAAGAAGAAAAATATTAATAAAAATATTGCTGACAACTTTTAATAAATGCAGTTCAACCCTATTTAGATTATTATTATTTTTCGCGTTCGTTAATAATAGAAAAACATACTCAACTTTGTTCCAAGATTTGACATTTTGAAATGTTAAATCGTGACTATAATCTAAGAATAATATTGATTTTAACTAAGAATTATGTCATAGAATCTTGATAAATGCTTAACAGACGTCAAAAGGCAAAAGATTAAGCATAGCCTTATAGGAACTTAGGGCCGAATGTTCAAACCCCACTCAAATTTAAGCGTCGCTTAAACCCTAAGTGATGTCAAATTTAACGAGATAGCCGTAGAATTTAAAGTTTAAGCGTGGACTTAACATGTAAGGCGGTCTTACTTATTTGTGTGGCGTTTGAAAATTCGGCCGTGTCTACGACATTGACATGGTAAATGACGTTTAAAAGGATGGTCAGGGATCCTTGCCCATAATATCATTTATGATGCTATTACGTATGTTTTTAGATTTCAGTATTCGTCCATTAGTTTTTTTTTTAAATCAAAGATAATACGTTCATTAACATTCTCTTACGGACTCATTCACCTTCAAAACAAAAATCTTTTCCTGTCATTTTTGCATTGCAACGTAATTAAGTTTTTTTTCATTCTTTAATGTATTTTTATGACGTAACAGTATATTTATAAAAGTTCATTTACCTATTAATTGAAAATGGATACTTTTATATTTAGTATAAGTATTAAAAAATATAAAAAAAAACAGAAAGGCGAGGTTTTTGAAAAAATTTTTACCTCGCACGGCCGCAATGTAGAAGACTCTGTCCTCAGCAGTATTTCCAAACAGTTACGACTTAGGGGCCTGCAAGAAAAGAGTGACTCCTCCCTCAAAGGCCGGCAACATATGGAGTTCCTCTAGCGTTGCAGAGTCTATGGGCGTCGGTCTAACTTAGGCGAGGCACTCCGATGCTCGTTTGCTGTCTTCTCAAAAAAAAATCTAAATTGTTAGGATCATCTATTAAATAAAAACACATTACAAATGCTAAACTTTGAATACTAAGGTTATATGTTTTTTTTATCTAAAAATATTCTTAAAATAGATTACATACATAAATTCCATTAAGTTTTTTTGTTAAGTTAATCTATGACGCTTAATTTTTTTGCACAGACTACATAATAATTATATTAATGCAGATGCATTTTCTTGGTCATCAAAAGACCTTAATAATTTCCTTGTTGTAATTATTTTTTAATTCTCGCAAGTATTTGAGATATGAGTCATGTAAATTGTTATTTATTTACCCTATTAGAGTTGGATAAACCAATAAATAATGTAGTAAGACAATATGTTATTTAGTTTTAACTATGGTTTCCATCCCATAAGTTTTATTCTATAATATAAGTTTTTTATCTGTGGTAGTGGTTAATTAAAAATACTTCCAAACTTTACAAATTCATAACATTCTTATTAAAACTAAATGTTTGAAAGGATCAACTCTCTTTTTAATTTTTTAAGGGATGTTTTTGGACAGCCAGTATCTGGTTGAGTTTGAAGTGGTTGAATATCTCTGTATAGGATGGTATATCTGTATTTGTATAGTACATTATCTGTGGTTTTATCCAATATGTAGAGTTCTAAATTCAAATTAAGTAATGTGCCATTATAAAAATAAATAAAAACTAAAATTAAATATGTATAAAATGATTACAAATAAAATACGTGTCCCAGACCGTAGTCCATAAAATATATTAATAAAAGTCAAATGATCGTAAATCAAATGTCATAAAATTCATACAATAACAGAATCTATGTGACATTTATAAAAAAAAAACTGAAAATTAGCTGAATGCTAGTTTTTTAAATGCCACGTTGATGTAGTCTAGCAACTGCTAATTTATAAATAAAATAGGCATTTCATATAAAAACTAACTAAATTACTAATTGGTCTAACTTTTAGTGATTATTTCCATAACAAGGAGTCGCCAAGTGGAATTAGATATTAAAAGAAACTATTAAAAATTGTATAATATGGTGATAATATAACACAAAATTATTTTTCAAAAAAATACATATACTATATTTAAATGTATGTAAAACCATTGTTCTAATTTAAGTATGTTAAATCTAAACTAATATTATAAAAAGAAAATATTTGTATTTTTAATATTTTTGTATTTATTGAAATAACTTAAGAACTACTGGGTCAATTTCAAAAATTCTTCCATCGTTAGAAGCATTATACCCGAGTAACATAGGCTATATTTTTTAATTCCATGCAGACGAATTCGCGAACTATGGCTAGTATCAAATAACATTGTAGTGTTACGCTTTTTTTACCATCGGGTCATTGTTAAATAAAAAATCTAACCTTCAAGATTTGTGAACTATTTTAGAATTAAAGTGGAATTACTCCATTCTTTTTATCATGTCTTCAGCTTGATCTATATCGGGTTCAACCATTTCGAAGTTTTTTATACATTTAAAATTTCTTAAACAAATCTGTACTCAACACTAGAGTAGAGAGGACAAAGGAGTTACACAAAATATCTCTTAACTGACGATATTGATGGCATCGACAAAAATGTATGAAAGTGACAATGACATTCGATAAGTCATGTGTTTATCACGTGTGAGATATAGTCCTACAAGGATATTATGGCACTTTTTTATTGACAGGGCGCCTACAAAGATTTAGCGATAACTATAGGTAAAAATTTGGTAAATCTTCTTCCAAAATCCCTCAGCTGCCTTTTCCTGATTGGTTAAAATGTGACGCTGTGTCATCTTCACATATTTTCCGAGTGCCTTAATATCCTTGTAGACCTATATCGAGCGTCGCAGTTCCATGCATTTTTGATGTTCAATATCGAATCGGTATCAGTACAGTTAATACTTAGTTTTTTAATGATACGTTGACATCACTATTGAATATTATTTATTTAAGAACTAATAAGTAAGGACATTTAATATTCACGTGCAAATGATATATTTCGCTTATGCAATATCCGCGGCGTGTCAAGGGTAACTTTATAAGTGCGTAAAGCCGGCTAGAGACGTTCAGTTTTAAATGTACAGTTAAAACTGGTATACACACGTCAAGAACTGTATAATTTTCAGTTTTGCCTACACACGGTAGCAGAGGCGGATTATCCCTAAAGCCTTGTTACCAGGATAGTATTTTAATCGAGTAGCAAGTATTCAAAGGATTTACTAATCTACTCTACTATTATGTTGCTGTTCGGACATGTTAAGTTACTAAATTACTATCCTAGTACGTAGGTTTAGGCTTGAACGAGTCCGAACAGTAGTAAATCCTTTGTTCGGATAAATGCTACTTGCTCCTCGACTAAAGAACGATCCTGGTGCGAACCAAACGGCTAACTAGGCACGTGTCTAGGGGCGCGTAGTTACAAGGGGGGCGCGAGCTCAGGTTTTTTAAAACAATAGAGAAAATAACATATCGACTATTAAGAACTAAACGCTGATTTATAATCTTGATCTATAAAAGATTAGGTATATTGCTCAAGCATCGATACGCTCGTAAACGTACATGCCGGTACAGAGTCGCGGAAAAAGTAATTGTCTAAAGCGCTCTGGACCTTTAATCCGCCACTGCACAGGAGTTTTAACCTCTGGCATTGCAGATGTCCGTGGGCGTCGGACCAATTAATTTAGTTGACCTGCTGCACGTTTGCCCCCTTCTCCTATAAAAATAAATAACTGCGCTTTCCTGAACTGAGCGTCTGTAACCGGCTTTAACCTCGCATTTTTTAATGTAATACATACTATGATCTTTTGACAGCTAGTTCCTAACACGTAACATGCTAGTTAGATCTAAAAAATAAATAAATATTCCAAAGAATAAATAATTGTCAAGCTAATAAATTATTAATATGAAAATTACAATCGAGGTAAACAAAACACGTCTGCATATCCTGGTCGAAATCATAAAGCTTTTGACATTCAATTTTTGTCAAAAATTTAAATTATACCATAATTTATAGTCTGACAAACTTCTGTGACCCGGAGGCAATAAATGACACTAAATAACAATAGCTCTTTAGCGTCTTCCAATGTATAAAGAGCTTCACCAGGGGGGCTACCTAAAATATCTTCCGATTGGCCATATCGCTGATGGAAAAGACAAAGATGTGTGAAACCGACATTTGTTAAGTCATGTGATTATTACGTGTGAAATTTCGAACGTCATTGTAAGTGCCATATATTTTTTGACGTTTGCTATAAATTAGCTTCGTAGCGAATTTACTTTGGATAACCTGATCCTTGTCTGTTTTCTATTTTATTTTCCGTTTTCAATTGGGTTAAAATAATTTCTGATAGAACTGACCGCGAGAATTGCCTCTCGTTATAAGTTTGTCAGACTAAACATTATCATCAATTACTCTAGACCTCTTTAGTATGGTTTATGAATTATTCATTCAAAAAATTATCAATCTCAAGAAGGCCAGCTTGAAAAAATATTACCATAATTACAATGTAACTGACCACTATAAAAAATATGCAACGTTATGCGTGCGTTCGAAATTTAAATTTAATATTTTGTAGTGTCATTGTAAAATTTAAAAAAACAAAAAGAATTGTAAAATATAATCGTCTTTTGGGTTCAAAAATCTACTTCATGTATTTATATTTTCGTTGTTAAAATTTATCTAATTCTGTTGTCTGTAAATTGACCGAATAATATTAAAAAAAATATGAATTTAATAAAGGAGTATTTTAAAAATAATAAACTTATTTTTTTTCCATGACTCCATCTAGTTATGGAATTAATCAATTATTAATTATATTTTAGAATATTTAAATAAAAATCTGAATAAATTAAAACGCATTTTAAAGTTGTCGTAAAATTATTTTAGTAATTTATAGATGCCTTTGTTATGTATATGATTTATGTGTTTAATAAAAAATATGATGCAATTTGCATATCACCAAATACCAACAACTTTTTTGGGATTTGATATTTGTTGGAAACAACCTTAAAAATATCAAATAAAAAAATTGTATTTTTCCGAACGACCAAATATTCAATAATAACGAACGTATAAAAGCGATAAAAAATCGATTTTTACAAAATGTAATGTTTTTTTTTCAATTGATTTTTCCTGTTATTCAAGGGTGACAGGATTTGTTGTCATCCCTTTATTTGACAGTTTTTAGAATGTTACCAACCTTCAAATCGAAAGACAGAAGTTTGTCACGCATAATACCAACACACGTGTATTTGCCTATATCCGTTTTTGACGGTGATAAGGCGATGCGTACACTAATTGGTTTCAAAAAAAAATTTTTGGTGCATTCAAAAAAGTCTTTGAGTGCTGAACCGTCATCTTCGAAGATTTAACCAATACGAGGAACGTTAGAGAGGTTAAGTTGATTTGAATTTTCGCACAGTTATCCCTGGCTAGTTTTACCAGAACGCAAAATTAAGAAAAACCTGAAAACAACCTTTTGTAGTTACTATTTTTTTTATATTATAAAGTGGCAAACGAGCAAGTGGCCATCTGTACTCGCTGATTTAGCGAAGCTACCACTGCCCATAGACATTAGCAATTGCAGATGCGTTGCCTAGCCATAATCTACGGAGGTGGAGACGGACAGCAAGAGGATAATTTCTCTTCCTATGCGTCCCCTCCCGAATCCACTTTCTCTTCCCATCATTTCCTTATAAGATAAGGGTAGGAAGGGACTAAAATAGGACCTCCGTCCCCACACTCATTAGAGAAAACACGGAATAGCTTCCATTTCACGCCTGTCTTCTGTGTAGTGTGGGTTTCTTAAACTATCGTATATTATTAACGTATAAGAAACGTAATCCTTGGTCATAAATAGTTTAAGATTACTACCACGGAAATATAATACTAATCAGGATATATTGAATAGGTCAGAATAACTAGGTAACGAAATCCACAAAATATTGTTAATTTATGTTGAATATGTACGTTAAATGTACATAACAAAAAGTATACATTAATTGGCTTAAACGAATTAACTTGTTAACTTCCTTGAAGAATTAAAGCAAGTGTTATAAAACATAGATTATAAATATAACATGACAAAATTACAGATGAATTATAAGATTTTGACTTGCTGTGCTCCTCTTCCGTAGATTAAGGGTAGGCAACGCACCTGCAATTGCAAATGTCTATGGGCAGCGGTCGCTTCACTATTTCAGCGAATCCAGGTGGCCGCTTGCTCGTTTGTACTTTATAATATAAAAAAAATATATATTTTATTGGTAACCCTACCCAGTTCGCTATATAAACGGAGATTTTGCTTTGGCGTAAGTTGGTAAGAAGAGATGCACTGCGTGAAAGGTAACTTAGTTGAAAAGGGACAGCTGAGATGACGAATGATAGGTCAATATGGAGGACGAAAACCTGATGCACCACCATAAAAAAATTAACAAAACTCAATTGATCATTTTTGTCGAAATAAATATTATGTAATACTACCTGTTGTCCGTGACTTCGTCCGCGTGGAATTAAAATATATAGCCTAGGTTATTCGGGAATAATGTAGCTTTCTAATAGTGAAAGTTTTTTGTAATCGGCCCAGTAGTTCTTGAGTTATTTTAATATATACAAAATTACAAATCTTTCATCTATATAATATTAGTATAGATTAAATATTATGTAATTTTATTACTATAAAATATCAAGTTTAGTACGTAAGTTATAAGATTTTATAAGTAAAACATGAGCTAGTATTTTTTCCTTTGGCCTTCATTTATATTGTAGGTGCGGTATCGGTATATTACAAGTTTTTGTTTGAAATATTTTAACTTTAAAATGGCAGTTCACCACATAACATGCAATTGACAATATAATTAATACCTACGTGGGGTCAAAACATGTTCTTGAAGTTTATTCTGTTTTAAAGCAAATAAGTATTATTTGTTTAGGTATTTAATAAAATACTACAAAGCAATAGTCTTTTATTTTTGAAGTCTTAACTATAACCTCTATTTTTAGATATTGGAGACAATTACTGATAACTTTATGTATAAAGATATTAAAAGCAATATAGTTTTTTTAATATCAAAGTTAAATAAAAAAAGTACATTCTAATATTTAACTAATTCCCAATAAGGAAAATATATTAATATATATACTAGGGTATAGAGAGCCTTAACTAAATGTGCGTGCGATCTTTATCGTGCATTCAAGCACCACGCATGCCAAGCCCTCATTTAAAATTGTTTGAAAAATATACTTTAATCCTAGAATAATAGAATTTATAATGGAATATAGCATCTTTATTGATAATTTCCTGTGCAAATTATAAACGATCTTCGCGCCTGCAAACCTTTAAATGATGCACACTTGCAATAGCAATGCATTTTATATTTAAATTCTTTAATTTTAGAGTTTAAATTTGAATGGCTCTTATGTTTGGTCGAATTGTAGTACAAACCTTGCCGGATCCGTTCACTTCCGAAGTGGTGGACTTAAACCAAGGCGATTCAACTTACTTGTCAAATATTATCCAGCAAACGTTTCATCAGTTTACTTTTGCCTTGCACAATGCTCTGGCCATAGACAAAATTGAAAACAATTATGGTTTATAGTCTGTGGCATAATTATTTTATCTATAAAATATAAACGATAAATGACGTAGTTCACCAACATAGACAACATTGCATGTTAAAAATAATAAATATGAAGCTTGCTTACGCACTATTAAATAAAGTAAGTTTTTTTTTAATAAATAAGACATTTCAAACAATTTTCTTTACCAAAAAGGTACATTAATGTACTTGTAGCTTGGTGTAAGTCGGTTTATTTTTATAAAGAGAGCAAAGGAAACGCCAAATATGATTTTTTTATCTGGCTTTTACTTTATTTCCCGCCATCTCTCTGTAGCATTTAGATGTTTTCTTATAGTTTTTTATGTTCTTAAAGAGAACTATCCTTGATAAATGACCTTTAAAAAAAGTTTCCAAAGCATATGTCTGAAGAAACAATAACGCATACATTTAAATGCGTTGTAAGAAAAAAAATTGCACACTTAAATAAAATAATTATAATATTAAGTATTATAAAGTTGCATAAATTAAAATAAATATAAATTTAAGTATAATTTAAATCATAAAACCTAATAAAATGTTAAATAAACACGGAATATTTTTTACCCCGTAGGCATAGACAAAGAAAAAGCGCTGACGTGCAGAATTCAAGTGTTGCTAGACTAAAAAAAGTTCAGATTCGAGGACGCTTCAGTTTTATCTAACATCTGCTAGTGGCTCTATGTTAAACAGCCTTTGTTTTATTTAGCTAATCTACAAGAATCTTTACGTAGTCGGTATTTGTTTTTTTTTACCTTTTTTATTCACATGTGAAGCAAATAAAATCGCATTTAAAACGACACTAATGTTTCCGCTATAGGTATATTAGAATTTTGTATGCAGGCAGTGTTATTGCATCTATTTACTAACGTAGAATTAACATTTTTATAACATTTAGTAAATCCCAGGGTTTTTTTGAAATAGTTAGGTTTATCGTAATTATTATGCAGGTATTTGTATGTCGGGTTCTATGTATGCCAATTTTTTATGTTCTTGTTTACCAATTGATTAATTTTGGCACGTGTTCTTAGTTTTTTAATTATTATACAGTTAAGCATTTATTTATTTTGTTAAATAGGGTGCTAACTTATCTTGTTACTAAAGATTGAGGAAGTTGTGATGGAGGGATGTATGTTTGGGTGAAAGTGTCTCCGGAACGGCTTGACGGAAACGATAAAATTTTAGCACAAATATATGTAGTCTTTCGACTTACATCAGGATGGCCAGATATCGAGAGACGTGGAATTGAGGGTATTTGCAATAAAATAGCTATTGTAATAATTACAACCGAATTGATAACTTGTAATACCAGATAATACAATTACAATTAACAGTGTTAACAATTATCTAATTAGCGTCCAACGAGTACGTGGTGGCGTGCGCACTTTCTCACGATCAAAATCGAACTGTCATAATTTATAAGATGGCCGCCCTTCCAGTGCTCGGAGTTCGCTATGGTTAATGATGTCTCAAAAATGGATAGGCGGCGTGTCAAGAGGCGGGTGCGCCGACATATAGATATCATAGCTAGTGTTTAAATATGTGTAAATAAAAAACAGACATAATATTAATCATTATTTCGTCTGATATGTTTTGAATAATTTATTTTCCAGCCATGGTCAAAATTTTACCGCAAAATGTATTTTTAAACATGACCTAGAAAATATGTAAAATAATTTTGATCTCCAAAATAGAATCTTTGTGAACATTTCCTCTTCGAAATAATAATAAAATGATTACCATAGATTATAGAATCAGTCTTTGATTTTTAATAACAGGACCTGACAGCGGTATAGACCGGCAGAAGTACCTGATTTGGTGGATATAAGAAAAAGATTTTCACCTCACCTTTCGCGAAAAGTGGCAGAATTTATTTACTACTAGCTAATGCACGCTCCTTCGAACGTGTGGAAATAAAAAAAAATAGCCAATGTTACTCGAGGATCATGTAGCTTTCTAACGGTAAAAGAATTTTTTAAATCGGTCTCGTAGTTTTTGAGTTTATTTCATTACATAAAAAAATAAATCATTCCTCTTTGTAATATTAGTATAGACAAGTATGGTTCCCTAGCCCGTTTCACTATGGTCAAAGGACACAGCGAACGCATGGCGTAGAAACGTGACCATAGATACTAGACCAGTTTGACAGTTTCTGTCAACGGCCTCGAAATGTCGGAAATATGTTTTGTCTACATTAAAAAACAAAATGTTTCAACAATGAGTAGTAATTACTAAGATCATTAAGTACTTATTTAATCGAATAAAATAATTAATAGTAGGTACTGTTCCTTAAAAAAAATATTTCATACAATTAAAGTACCATAGAGTTGGTCCTGACCATAGACAATCTCTCGAGTCCATCAAGTTTCTAAGTCCATCCATAGATCATAGGCGAAGTGAATAAACGCATTCCCCCGCGTAAACAAAAAAAATCCATAGTTCATAGTCCATCTTAGACTAGTCTATCAGGTTTCTAAGTTATATAGAAAAACATAGTGCGTATAGAACCATTATTGGAATTATAAACATCTTAATAAATTATCTCGCATTATATTGATTCATTTATTACTAGGAAATGCTCGCGACTTCGTTCGTATGATAGGCGAATTAAAAATACATTCGTAATTTACTCAATTATTTGTTAAATTATTAAAACTTTCGTGAGACATTATCATACCAATTAATGCGGATAGAACTCACATATAGTGTTCAGGTACCGCCTAGTTTCAGACTCTAAAGCCTTGTTCGCACCAGGATAGTATTTTAGTCGAGTAGCAAGTAGCATTTATCTGAACAAAGGATTTACTACTGTTCGGACTCGTTTAAGCCTAAACCTATGTACTAGGATAGAAATTTAGTAACTAAACGTGTCCAAACAGTAACATTTTAGTAGAGTAGATTAGTAAATCCTTTGTTCGGATACGTGATACTTGCTACTCGACTAAAATACTATCCTGGCTTTACGGCGATGGTTAGTCGATGCTCGCGGTCGCGGCCCTTCTCGAGACCGAAGAGTCCGAAACTAGTCGGTACCGTTACCGGAACATTATACGTGAGTTAGTATGAATCATTTGTATTCCAAATTGCTTTTAAAATATATATTAATTTAAATTGGTAAATTAATTGAAATTATTATTTATTCATATTAGTAGACTTCCTTTAAGATAATCTTTAAAATACATCTGTATTCAATAAAATAAATTAAAATTTAAAAATATATCAACACAATTTATTTTAAAAATAAGCAATATCTTTCATAAATATTCTAATTTATTTTTTATTCTATCTTACAGTCAAACTATGCGTAATTATGCAGTTTTGTGAGACACAATTAAATCCTAATATTTCCTTATACATTTCTTAAAAATAAATGAATAAATAATACTTCAATCATCTATACTTCTGTACTAATATTATAAAGAGTAGAGACTTTGTATATTTGTTTGTATTGAAATAACTCAAGAACTACTGGGCCGATTTCAAAAATTCTTTCACCATTAGAAAGCTACATTATCCCCGAATAACATAGGCTATATTATTTAAATCCATGCGGACGAAGTCGCGTACAACAGCTAGTTATCTAATAAATGCCCAAGTTTATAAGGATGGATCCATCCAGCGGTTAAAGTTTAGCAAACCTCCAGGTTTGTTAAACTTTAACCGCTTTTCTGTTGTACTTTCTACGTTTGGTACTGGTACATTCATAAAATTTATTCCAAAATACAAAACTTTTAATGATACATAATTTGGTCCAATGGCGCAGCGACCCAAAGTGGGTCTTGGCCTCCGACCCAAGAGAACGCCAGCGTCGCCTATTTTGAGCTGTCTCCTGCCGCTCAACTGCACTTAGATACCTGGTCTATCTTATTTAGTTCCGAGTGTCCTCCAGTATCGCATAATCGACGACATATTGGTCCTCGTTTATCGCAGTACTTTAAATATTATTTCGGAATAAGGGAGCTTAAGTACAAAACAAGCGTCGCAAAATACTTGCAGTATGAACAGATACGTGCAAATGCATTTTTGTTCTATTTCAACGCTTTATAAAAACCAAAATGTCACTGTCCCTATTATATCGAAAATAATGAAAGGGACAATGCTATTATACTATTGTTTTACAGTGTCAAAGTTAGCCTGCATTCACACGAACGCTTTTTTAACGTCGACGTTGGCGATTTTTTAACGCCCTCACTCATTACGATCGTTGTAAAATGACTCTTGTTTCGTTCAACCAGCGTTCAAAATCCAACGCTGCCCGATAAAATAAAAGCATTTGTACTATATCAACGCTTTATTAGCTCGCGTTGAATGTTGGCATTTGAGCGCCCACCGCAAAAGAGTAAAGAGCTGAGCGAAACTAAGTACATACTTGTGTCTCCACCAACAAAGAGAAATGAGATGTGTCAAAAAGAGACGAAATGTTCTAGAGAAGCTGTGTCTAATGAGACAGCTGCATTTAGGCTCGCTTAGCTCAGCTCTTTGTTGTTGGGGACGCAAGCACATTTGAAGCCGCTCACCATTTGCGGTGGGCGCTCGGCTTTACAATAGTCGGAGTATAAACAGGATCAATCTATTTGCAAGGAAATTGATGATTATGACGCATCCAGCTTATATGAGTTCATTGAAACGCAACTAGGATCAACGCAGATGCATTCTATAATCATTATATTATTTAATAGCGAACCGGCTTCGCAAGAGTGCAAATCGGTATAATGCTGATACTAAATACTGCAGCGTTTGCAATGTAAGCGCTAAAAATGTGTTAATTTACGACATCATATTAAAAACCTCTTAATTATCAGTGTTACTCTACTATATTGTGAATGTATTATACATACAAACCTTCCTTATGAATCACTCTATCTATTAAAAACCGCATCAAAATCCGTTGCGTAGTTTTAAAGATTCAAGCATATATAGGAACGAACATAAAAAAGCGTTATTGTTTTATACTATGTAAGGATAAGGATAAGGATGAGCAATAATTCTTACACGGAACGAGTCCCGGGCAATAGGTAGTATAAAAATAAAATAGAATATTATTATTTAATTATGTTCAACCCTAGTTAACTATATACTTTTCGTAAGTGGTACATACAAAGCAAGAAATTAATAAACGATGATTAGAGTGGTCAAGTGCTGTTGGTAACTTGTGCAACCAAGGCCGAGCCGTGCACCGCTTAACTAATATAATGGCATCTTACGAAACCAACGTCCTTACAGCCCAACGCCTCACGTTCATCTAGTTGTAGGGTTGTCAAAAATAATACTAATGTTATAAATGCGAAACTTACAATGCTTGGTTCTTTGTTTGATATCTCCGAAACGGCTAAACGCATTTCTAAACGGATTTTTGACGTTCACTATAGAATCGCTTCGTAACAAATGTACAATACGTTGGGTAGCCCCTAGAAAAAGCTACGTTCGATTGTAAGACTGACATGCCTTGTTTATTCTGGATTCTTCTATAATTACACTGATTTGCAATTAAATGTAATAACAATTAGTTCATTTATGTTATGCTCTAGTAATCCCCAAGCTCCAAGGTGTTAAGAGTTACATTGACTGTTTTTTTGCATTGTATGACTCAATAATGACTATAGAATATAAAAAGGGTTAAAAAAGCTTTTAGGTAGTGGATTTTTATACAGGTTAATATCAGTTTCCACAATGCAAGAGATCTGTACAAAAATAGATTCTCATTCCTCTTCAATTAATGTCCAAAAATGGAGATAAAGTCGGCTTCAGACGCGCAGTTAAAACTAACGTGTGTCCACCAAACTGAGAACTGTACAGTTCGACTGTTCAGTTAATACTGAACGTTTGTAGCTTAATAATAGCTTAACAAGTATGCAATTGTACAGGCAATGAAAACGGTTAGAAGAGTTTGAGTTAAGTTACGTTTAGTTGAAGCTTAATTACGCGTATCGTTAAATATGGAATTGTTTCTAAGGGTTCGTGGGCAGTGGAAATCGACGCTAATAAAAACAAAAGATGCATTAAATTAATTCATTTCCGACGGTTGTAAACAATTAACATAATTTCAGATAAAAAATAAGTATTAGTTAAACTTTTATGACTTAATTGAAGCAATTAATTTCTCTATGTAATCGTTTTAAATATATTTTATTTAATTAATTTACATTTGCATGTAAATAGGCGTTTCCACTGGCGCTAACGCGGCGTACATCCTCATTTTGTTTGTCCTCCGTCGATTAAAATTACAGTTACGGATGTCTATAGGCAACGGTCACTTCGCAATTTCAGCGAATACCGGTGTTCGTTTGCTCGTTTATACCCGAAACTAGACTGTTAGTAAACATTCTACAGACGTTCAGTTTTAACTGTACAGTTCAACTGCACTGAAATATTGATTTATGTAGGCAAAATTGAGAACTTTTTTTATATAAGACAAGGGGGCAAACGACCGGCGTGAACACCGAGGTGGTCAACGATGCCCTATACATTCCCAACACTAGAGGAATTGCAAATATGTTGCCGGCCTATTAAAAAGAGATAGGCTCGCTTCTTGAAGACCCTAAAGCCTTGTTCGCACCAGGATAGTATTTTAGTCGAGTAGCAAGTAGCAAGTATCCGAACAAAGGATTTACTAATCTACTCTACTAAAATGTTGCTGTTCGGACATGTTTAATTACTAAATTACCATCTTAGTGCGTAGGTTTAGGCTTAAACGAGTCCGAACAGTAGTAAATCCTTTGTTCGGATAAATGCTACTTGCTACTCGACTAAAATACTATCCTAGTGCGTACAAGGCTTTAGTCATACTGGTTCGAGAATACTCCCGAGGAACACACAATTGAACTGTACAGTTAAAACTGAACGTTGTAACAATAGTCTTCATTTTCAGTCAACAAAGCAGTTATTATCGTCTATTTTTATATACGACCTTGATGATATAATTTACTACTTTAATTGCATTAGAATTAAAAAAATGAGGTCGATGTTAAAAGCCACGCGCACTTGGCCCTGGACGATTGCGAAAAAAAACGAACACAATGAATTAAAATGTCTTTCTACGTACGCGGTTACTGACCTACGATAATGAACACAGCGAATGTGTGGAGTTGATTCGTATTATGCTACTAGCTGTCAGCCGCGACTTCGCTCGCGCGGAAATAAAACAAAACTTATTAGCTTATATGTTCTAAAGGGAAAATATTTAATATTATATTATATTTTTATATTATAAATATAAAAGAGAGAAACTTTGTATTTTTGTATTTTTGTTTGTATTGAAATAACTCAAGAACTACTGGACCAATTTCAAAAATTCTTTCATCATTAGAACGCTACATTTTTCCCCGGGTAACATAGGGTATATTTTTTAATTCCACGCGGATGAAGTCGCGCACAACAGCTAGTATGTTCTAAAGGGATAAATTCAGAAATCAGGGCTGATAAGGGAGTATAGAGGAGTACATACTGTGCCGACCCTCTTTTGGGACAAGAGCAGGATGATGAGTAACTTATACCTTCTTTCAGACTATGATCTACATCTGTGCAAAGTTCCATTGAGATCCGTTGAACCGTTCTGGAGATATCTTCAGACAAACAATCAATCCAAACTTTCGCAGTTATATTATTATATATTAGAAAATTACGTTTATAAGAGATACAATCTATAGAGATATACATACTAGATATACGAAAGTTCGGATGAATGTATTTAAAACAAAAAAATCTAGAGTGGTTAAACGGATACCGATGATTTTTTACATATATCTAGAACAGTCTGAATGAACACATAGACTATCCAAGTTATTTTCAAATCCGAACGGACGGAGTCGAAGGCAACAGCTAGTTATTAAATCTCCGTCCCGTCTCTATAGATGTCTCTGTTCCGATTACATAATTTTAAGTCCGCGTATTCAAACGAAACGTGTTTTTTTATCGCGTTTCCTTTCGTTATGTGCCGTTAACCAACCAGGTCAGGTTCACGCGACCGTTTATTTACCTATTTGTTGATGGCCTCTCTTACATGGAGACATTACACCTATAGTATTGCCATCCCTTACCTTCCCCTAGTAGAAATAGAGATAGCAAGAGTCTATATCTGTCCCATCATATCCATCCCTTACCTTCCCCTTGTAGAAATAGAGATAGCAAGAGTCGATATCTATCCCAACATATCCATCCCTTACCTTCCCCTTGTAGAAATAGAGATAGAAAGAGTCTATATCTGTCCCATCATATCCATCCCGTACCTTCCCCTTGTAGAAATAGAGATAGCAAGAGTCTATATCTGTCCCATCATATGGATAGTAATTTAATAAGATTACACGAACTCAAACGATTAAGTTACGAAAAAGCTACAATTTTTTAATGAACCTACGCTTACTTAAGAAATATTAACACGTTGGGCCCGGCGCTGGTCCCAGGGGACCGGCAGCGAACTTTCCGTGTGGCCGGCGCCGGTGGCTGGGGACCGGCATTAGAATTTTGGTTTTGCTGGCGCGCGACAAAGAAGAATTCCTTATCTCATTCGTATTAAAGTAACTCTTGTAAGTAATCTCCTGTACAACATTGTATCGCTCGCCGGCTGCCGGCTGAACGGAAAGGACAGCAAATTCGGCGCCGGACGCAAAGTATTAAGGAAATGTCTTCCATATTAATTATAGTAACAATGTTCTTAAAAATAGATAACAGACATTAAAAAATAAAAAAAACCGTCACGTGTTCAAATATCCATGTCACTGCCTGAAAAAGTTTTATCAGTAAAAAGGTTTTAATTATTTATTTTTCCTCCTTTCGTTCTTAGAATATTTACTTAGAATACAATATCTAGGTGACTAATGGAGTTAAACTGCTGTCTATTGGTGTCATGCAAAAAGTTCTGACGATAAAAATACTGCTCGTAATGAAACCGTGAAATTAAACGATTTTTTTACTGAAGTTACGTCAATTGAATCTCGTGATCTAAGTTATTATCTATTATCCTTTAAATAGATTAAAAGACTTGTAGTTTTTTGCGTAAGATTATTTTTAAATTCTATGTTAGGGTGCGTACTGACTGGAGTTATTCTACTTATTACCCTCTTAATACTCCTTAAGCTTGTTCTCATCAGGATCGTATTTTAATTGAGTAGCATGTAGTAAATATCCGAATAAAAGATTTACTAACCTACTCTACTAAAATCTGTTCGAACACGATTAGTTACTAAATTACTTGGTAGTTGACTAAATTACTGTCCTGGAGAATTCAAGGCTTAACAAATTGCTCGCTGTTGGAACGCACCTCATCATTATTTCCACAACCTCATCCTACTACCGTAGTGTCGGCACACCAGGATTTTCTCCTCCACGTTAATCTATCCTCCGCCATCTCAGTCACACCCGTGTTTATCATATCACCTTTTACGCAATCCATCCTCTGTATAAATAAGATAAAAGTTACGAAAATGTTGGACAAAAATTAATTAACAATTTTCATAATTAGGCACTCGCTACAATATATGCAAAGTGTGCAATGCACACGGCGCCATCATTAAGGGGCCCAAAGCCAAGGGCCCAAAAAAATAAAAAATAAAATAAAATAACGGTTCTTTGCTTTATTTCAAGCAACTACCTTTTTTATTGTGGGGAAAATGCCTAACGCATACCACCCTTGCGGGGACAAGGGTGTGTTTGTCGGAATTGCATCGACTAAAACCCCACGGTGGTCGCCAACTACGATGCTAGGGAGCAGCAGGATCTCCATGCGGAACGCAACCGCTGCACCTAATCGCTGCGCAATAGTTTGTCCACCTACAAAGACCACTGGCCACTTCTCTAGGCTGCACAGTAAGGTGGGGATCAGGCACCTACCTACCATAAAAAAAGATAATTAAAAAATGCTTAAGGGGCGCGAACATTTTTGCACACAAGCGCCAGTAACCCCTACGGGAGCCCAGTTCTTAATTTTTTCAATCTGTTAACATGTAGACAAACAAATTCCGTGTAAAGACCTTGCGTAATAATAAATCGTAAATTGATTGACAAAGAACGTAACAAAACCCTGTCAATTATACGTATCGCTGAAATTATCTTCAATGTCAAATAAAGGTCGATATTGGAAAAATAAAACTACATTTAAATCTTAATTGAAGCACTCAAAACATTTCTTAAGAAGTTATTGACCTCAAACATGCAATGCAAAATTGATTAACAATTCTGAGAATGAGGTTATGTAAAAAAAATTGTTTTACACTTTGACATAATGTTTTTAACATTATCGCTTAATTATTCTTTTACAATTGTACATAATTTGTTGTAAAAATTGTTTCTTTCATGCTAACTTTATCGATAATACGATCGACCGCTAATTTACATTGTTATTTAAAACGCTGCATTGTTCATGATTTTTTAATGTCACAACGTACTTTTCTAGTTTTATGTTAGTAAATGACTTAAAAAATATATTTCATTACATAGAGAGGAAAATAAATAATAGGTTCTTTGATTGAACGATTCTATGTATTTGAAAGCCATCTATACTAATATTACCATCTATACTATAAAAAGAGAAACTTTGTATTTTTGTTTGTATTGAAATAACTCAAGAACTACTCGGCCGATTTCAAAAATTCTTTCACCATTAGAAAGCTACATTATTTAATGCCACGCGGACGAAGCACGCGCACAACAGCTAGTATTGAGTAAAGGTATGAGCGTTAAATAAACACACTTTACTCCGTCACCGGCGTGACGCAGCCGCGATTGTAGCCCGATAATCCACTCACCCTGATGAAGGACCCCCTATTGGTCTGAAATTACACGATACCTACACCGAAATAAACGTGAGTTAAGCTGTAATTAATTGGCACACTTCACTCGGTAAAAATTGATCGAAATGACAGATGAAACTACGAGGCTAGTTTTTTAAATAAAATGATAATTATATTCGAGATATAAAATATGTAAGAATGTCTAATTAACAATTGCACCTGTTTCTTAGTAAAGTATAAAATAAACATAAATAAAAATTATACTCTGATGCAAGAAACGTGGTAGCTGCATCATTATTTTTTATACACATTCTGTTAGCGTTCATGTAATTATAAACTGGAATGCAAACATATGGTAAAACCGTCTATATGAAAAAAACTAGTACGCACTAGCTTCAGTTAACCAACCTATAGTATAATAGTAGTGTAGTTCAACCCATGATGGGCTCGTTTTGTTCGCAACTCTACAAGCGTATTTAGTACTAGCTGTTGTGCGCGACTTCGTCCGCGTGGAATTAAATAATATAACCTATGTTACTCGGGAATAATATAGCTTTTTAATGGTGAAAGAATTTTTGAAATCGCTCCAGTAGTTCTTGAGTTATTTCAATACAAACAAAAATACAAAAATACAAAGTTTCTCTCTTTATAATAATATAGTATAGATTACAAATTAAATGTGGGTCCCAAAACGCTGGCCGCATTACCACGTTGGATTGCAACGCTAATGCGTTGCCCTAAATACAGGCCAGTTTATTGATCATGTGAGATCTCTACCTAACGAGTTGATAGATCTTTTTAATCTATACTAATATTATAAAGAGAGAAACTTTGTATTTTTGTTTGTATTGAAATAACTCAAGAACTACTGGGCCGATTTCAAAAATTCTTACACCATTACACAGCTACATTATCCCCGAGTAACATAGGCTATATTATTTAATTCCACGCGGACGAAGTCGCGTATAACAGCTAGTAATAATATAAAATAAAACTTTTTCATGCATGTTAGATGGGTTTGGATGTATGGATGCATTTTATACTATGAAATACAAATTCTTTCAGCTATTGCTCATTGAGACGTTTAGAAGTTTAGAAATAATAGGGAATTAGTAGGTCTTGTAGTATGTACTGAATTACGTAAACAGTACTTCAAAAGTAAACTATAAACTTATACATAGTAATAAATACTTTGATATAAAATAAGTATTTAATAGATTCACATAATTATCATAAATGAAGAACCGGTCAATAATTGTTCATTCATCTATTAGTATACGACTTTGTATTATAAACAAACCGTTTAGTCACATTTCAAGTTGTTATTTTACGTAGATATTAAAATATTATGAGCGTGTAATACGCCATTGTTAGGTTAGGTTAGGTTAGACTCACGGGATCCCACCCTATAGTAAAGTTTTTTATTCTATTGTGTCTGTGGTAGTAATTAATGAAAAATACTTCCGAACTATAAAAAATCATTACTCGTTTATTAAAACTTACCGTTTGAAAAGTATCTACTGTCTTTTTAGTTTTTTGGGGATGTTTTTGGATAGCAATTTTTTTTATAAGAAGGGAGCAAATGAACAGTGGGTCTCTTATCAGGGTCGTTTTAACCCAGGGGGTCTTACGGCACTGGAATGTTGGGCCTAGTTTTAGGGGGGGCGTATTTAAAATTAGAAACAGACGTCCAACACGGTTCCAGTGATTGCAGGTCTTTAGTAACACCAGAGGAATGATGCGTTGCTTATATCGTTTTGTATTAATAATGTAATTGTTCCAGGCACAATGGGATCACTGCCGCGCGTTTCTGTGGTCACCGGGCAGAGGGTATCAGCACCGACCGGACCTCTTGCCGACATGATGGATCTTACATCTAGAGACGCCATCGCTCTAGTTTATAATGGTAAGATATACTGTCTAGTTGTTATGGAAAATAAATAGTTTATCGTCATCAGTCTAGTATAGAATATAATCTAAGTTAGCCATCTCATTTCACATTAAATAACCACTAAAATAAAACAAAGACATAGAAGGACATAGTTGTTTCTGTCAGTACTTTATGATTACAACTCTACCGGCAAAACCACAGCTGGCTGCATGAAGCTGTCCATGTACGTCAAGCCTAAGTGCTCAGCTACTAGTTAATTACTAAATTCTTAACTACTAATGTTTACTATTAACTTTTAGATGACACAAGTTGCATACGTGTGAGTTACGCGGAACTGCAGGCGCGCACTAACTCGCTCGCCCGAGCGATCGCCGCGCACGCCCGACCTATCGGACCCAACAGGGATGGAGACTTTGTTATTGCTGTTTGCATGGAACCCACGCATAAGTAAGTATGAAATATTTCTATAATCACAGTAATTTAATTGTTACTTAAATAGGTTAGTTAAATCTGCACTGCTAGTGTCAAAATTAAACGAGATCGTCGTAGAATTTGGAGATTAAGTAAGGCCTTAATATGTAAGACGCTCTTAAATATTTAAGTGTCGTTTGAAAATACGGCTGTTAGTCTTGCAGACAGGTTGGTCCTCCTATAGTGGCCACTTAGTGACGAAGAGATGGGGCTTTAGCAACTAGAGAGTCCGTTTATCGTAAAATCACTAATTATTGTACTTTTGTTCCAGTACTATAATGACACTTTTAGCTATATGGAAGGCGGGTGCATCGTATGTGCCTATGGACCCGAGCTTCCCGCAAGGCAGAATCTCACATATTCTGAAGGATGCGGAACCTTCACTTGTAATATACGATAACACAGGTATTATAAAACGTTGTAAATAGTACATTTATCGGAGTAAAGAAGTATGTTTCCGAACTGCTTTAAAATTTACTACGCCTGTAATTTATAAGTAGCAAAAATGTCAATTCAAAAAAAAAAAGATTGCATGTATTTATTGTCAGGCGCTTTATATGTTTAGTTCCTCTTTCAGCAAATCCCTCGATGTTCTCTGGGAGTGGAGTACCGTCGGTGTCATTTGAAGAACTGTCGCTGGAAGCCAGTGACTTGCCGGGAGATAAGCCAAGCGATACGGAAGTTTTATTGCAAGCCACTGCCGAGAGCATTGCCATCGTTCTTTACACTTCTGGAAGCACGGGGATACCGAAAGGTTTGTTTTCATTTGGTTAGTTAAAAAGACTAGAGTAATTGGAGATTTTTCTTACCATTGATAATTAATCATTAAAATCTATTCTAATGTTATAATGAGATTAAGTATTGAAATAAGTGAAGAACTACTAGGCCGATTTAAAAAAAATATTTTTCTAGGAAACTACATTATCCCCAAGTAACATAGGCTATATTTGGTAATCCGTGCGGACGGAGTCGCGAGTAACAGCTAGTTAATAAATAAACACTGATATGTGTAAAAACAACTTTCAAAGTTATAATCTGCGATTTAACCTACTTTTTCAAAATTATTTTTAGCTTTAAAAATGTATAAATGTATTGTTTGATGTAGATAAAGTAACTTCGAAATCCTTTTTTCTTTTGATTTAAAAATAATTGCTGCGTTCTTGAAAATAATAAATAATGTTTTATACTTTTAAGATTGCATGAAGTTAAGTCATTTAAGTGTTTTCTTAAGGTCGTCAGTGTAATGATTGTAACTCAAACTGCATTAAGAACAATATTGCAATTGCATTTATACTTTTCTATATTAATGAATTTAAATTGTTATACCCATTATGACAGTAGATTAAGTAACTTTATTACTTACTAGCTACCCGCCCCGGCTTCTCACGGGTGCAATGCTGATACTAAATACACTACAGAAAAACTGTGAACGTTGTAAACAGTCATACAAATAATAATCGCAACTGTGTGAAGACTGGATGGGTCGCCAGTTTTACATATAAACCTTCCTCGTCAATCATTATCTATTAAAAAAGCGCGTCAAAATCCGTTGCGTAGTTTTAAAGATTTAAGAATACATAGGGATATAAGGACAGAGAAAGCGACTTTGTTAAATACTATGTTGTGACTATACCTTTTACCCGCGACATCGTTCGATGTTCTACATTTATAACTTTCATCCAGATGCATGAAGCCATTTTGTAGGTTATATTTAACAAATATCCATCCATCCAAACTTTTGCATGTATTTAGCCGCCTTCGTTCAGTTTTAACTGCACACGTCAATTAGGACTACAGTCTAACTGTACAGTTCCCAGTTTTGGCTACACTTGTTTAACTGTACATTTAAAACTGAACGTCTGTAGCCGACTTTAGTAAGATGTAAGATTAATTCAAAGTTATTTTCCAGGGGTTCGTCTGCCATATTCAGCGATCTGCAATCGACTCTGGTGGCAATTCCGTACCTTTCCGTACACAGAGTCGGAAAGATTCTGCGTCTGGAAGACTGCTTTGACTTTCGTCGATTCGGTTTGCGAGATATGGGGACCACTACTTCACGGAAGGACCCTACTTATCCTATCTAGAGAGACTACACGAGATCCCCAGAAATTGGTTCGAGTTCTGGCGGAAAACGAGGTAAGTCAAGTATGCTATATTTTAACGGATTAGTGTTACTAGAATCATCTTAAGTTTTTAAGTATCCAATCCAAAAACGGCAGAACGAATCTTATCTTAATATTATCAGAATATCGTTTCTCTCTTTCTATCTTTAGCTTCTAACGTATTTAATATTTCAGGTACATCGTCTGGTACTAGTGCCGACGTTACTCCGGTCCATTCTGATGTATCTCTCATTGAACCGGTCTGAAAGACCACTCGAATCCCTCAAGCTCTGGGTCTGTTCCGGTGAGACTCTAAGCAAGGAACTAGCTGGACAGTTCTTCCAGTACTTCGGTGATAATGAAGGGTATAAGCTGGCCAACTTCTATGGGAGTACAGAAGTCATGGGCGATGTGACGTACTATGTTCTGGAACGTTCTGAGCAATTGGATGTACATCCCACGATACCAATTGGTGAGTATGGTAGACAAAACTTTATAAGTCCAAATAAACTCTGTTATTTACTGGCGGTAGGTACTCGGAGTCGTTAATTAGTAACTAAGGAGACACTTAGGATAGAATTTTAGAAAAACTGGAAAAACGGCAAAGATCATTTTGATTGTTCAGAGTACTTGAAAGACAGATTGAATGAAAGAACGACCGTACGTCCTAAGAACCGAAAGGAGAAAAGAATGAACAAACTACTTAACTGGAGACTGATGGAATATTGATTGAATGAACCCATTAATTGAAAAGTGAATGAATATCGCAGGTAAACCGGTTGACAATAGCGCCATCTATCTACTCGACGAAGAGATGAACCCGGCTCGAGAAGCGGAACCGGGCGAGGTGTGGGTTGCGGGCAGCAACCTTGCCGCTGGCTACGTCGGCGGACAGGCGCCCGAGAAGTTCTGCTACAACCCTCACGCTTCACATCCAGGTAAGAAACCTGCTCTGTTGCACTCAGAGTCATGTCATCACTAATGGAGTCCCTAAGTAATATTTTTCTTACTAAATCCACAAAGGGACATCCTTGCGGTCTCTAAAAGAGATACTTAACAAGTCTGTTGTTAATTTTCGCATTGTAATCCCTTGAGAAATGATTCAAAGTTAAGATTTTTAACAATAATCATTTTTTTTCTATCTAAGCGTAGTCTAATAATGACCAGTCACATATTATTGTACCGAGTACATTTTCCAACAGATTTCAGCAAACTCTACCGTACTGGAGACTTCGGTGTGCTGCACAAGGATATGATCCTTTACGCGGGCAGGACGGACTCGCAAGTCAAGATACGAGGTCACAGAGTTGATCTATTGGAGGTAGAGACCGCAGTAGCTGCTGTGGAAGGAGTAGAAAAGGGTAAAAAAAATAACCAGCACTATTTGTATGTCTTGATTCCTTCAATTAATTATTTTGAATGGAAAGAACATCTTACGAGGAATTCAATAGAATTAATTAACTATTCAATAGAATTGGGCAGACTTGCATAGATATACAACTTTGTATTGAAACGATATTTAATAGTTGAAATTACAATTCTAAAAACATATTTAATGAAGCTTTCAGAGATGTAATTCAAGTATTAGTAGGTATTTCTACTCTAAAAGATCATTTTCAGATTCATCTATCAATATATAATACAATATTTCTAGCTGTTGTCCTCTGCTACGGGTTGGAGCGTGGCAACCCTGAGGTTCTGGCCTTTGTCACCGTGAAGCCGGGTGCACGACTCTCCGCACACCATATAGAGACAGCTCTGAAGAACTCTCTCACTCATTATATGTTACCACAGGTAATTCCTTGTTACCACACCATTCTAACTAACTAACTTTCTGATAAGAAATGGATGGGAAGAGTAAGAATAATTTGACACACACATCAGAGGAAAAGTGGAATTACTTCCACTCAGTAATTGTCTTCTGTGATAAGCATCGACTAATGCTACTGGAAACATTGCTATAGTTCAAAAATAATGCTAGAACTAGCCTTTTAAAAGCTTAGTCTAATATCTCTTTCATCACACAAGGGTTCTAAAATGTAATTCATATGTTTTGTTTCCGTAGGTAATTGTGATAGAAACTGTTCCTCTGTTGGTGAACGGCAAAGTGGACAGACAAGCACTCCTCAAGATGTACGAGAATACCAACAACAATGGTGAGACATCATTAACTTTAAAATTGATTTTATTATCATACCAGACATGAACTTACCCAGAAAACAATTGAAATCCTCTAGAGTTTGAGTGTTTCTTATATAAGGAATAAACAGAACTGTTCACTTTTTCTAATATTTGCTTGAATAAATAAAACAAACATGACCACTCGCAACCGAAAAGTATACTTGGGTAGATGTAAAATTAACAGTTTACAAAGATAGAGCTGAAAATCTGTGCTAAAACTATTTTTTGTTGTTCATTTGCCTACTTTACTTCTTATAGATGACTCGGAGATATCTTTAGACATTGATTATACTGGAGTGGAAGCAGAGAATATGGAGGCAGCTAAGGTCCTCTTTGAGACGGTAGGAGAGGTGCTGGGGAGGGCGGCGCGGGGGACCCTCTCAGTGAGAGCTGGTTTCTATGAGCTGGGAGGGAACTCTCTCAATTCTATTTACACTATCACGAGACTGAGGGACAGAGGATATTTTATTGGTAAGTACCTACAAGTCACTTGTAACGTGAAGGAATACTTTAGAAAAATTTAATTTTCTATGCTAGTTTAGAACTACCAAGATTCATTGAAGAATTCATCATCTCTCTCGAAGAAAAATGCTAAAATCTTAGACCAAAAGGCCCAATCAAAAAATCAAGTAGACATCTAAGTATTCTTAATTTTTTTATCGAAAAACCATTTGACAGATATCAGCGAGTTCCTCGGAGCGGCCAACTTGGGTGATGTTCTGTCACACTTGAGCTCCGGTCCGGACCACGAGACCGGCGGCTACGACCAAACGTTCAAAGCTGTGCCGATGATGGAAGATCATGAACAACAAGTAATTGAGTAAGTAATAGTGTAATTGCTCCCAAAACCCCGAGACTAACGAAAAATTCAAGAACATCTTATCTCATTCTTTTACTCAAATGCTGAAGAGGTTAACTTGCAAAGTTTAGCAGTCAAATTGTAATGACTGCAATAATCATACTTAGTTAAGAACAGAAGACTGTGAACTTGAAGTTATTCAACCAGTGGGGTTATCATCAAAAATGTATACAAGTTACAATGACGTTCAATATGTCACACGTGACAAGCACATGACTTATCGAAAAAGATTGTCAGTATCTTACATTTTTATCGATTCTATCAGTGATATCGTAATCGAAAGAAACTTTGGGTAACCCCTTAGAACTACTTATTACTTTTATAAAGAATATTATTATAGATAATACATTATTATTGTTTAGCATGATCGTAACGTCATTCTACGAGAAGGCGGAGCTGGAACGGTTCCTGAAGCACGAGATAGAAACTGAAGACTACGCGCTCTGCATGCGACTCTGCTGGCCGGCCCTGCTGCAGGCCAGGCTGAGCGTGGTGCTAGAAGATCGTGAGTATTACTCTTCTAGAAGATAAAGGAAACTAGGCCTAAAATTGTACTACTAATCAATGATGAGACTGAGTCATCATCATCTGAGGCACTACAGCCGCGACTGGGCCTGGGCCTGGTCCAGTACATTTTTCCACGTCTGCCTACTCAAGGCTTTTTGCTTCCGTGCAATACTAACGTAATTATCCTTCGTTAACGGTGGATAATTATCCTTACTGACTGACTTATAGACCGAAAAACAAGCATTTTCATAGTCAATAGCCACTAAAGAACAAGCAAGTCACCAAATGATTTGTAAACATTTAAAGCTTCTTAAGACGTTAAAGTAGTGATAATGATGAAAGGATGACTGTTGGGCTCCTTTTTCTTTAGACGCAATACGTAATTCAATGAAATAAACTTTTTCTTAGATTCCGGAACACCGGTAGCGGTGGCTTTAAACTTCGACGCACGAGACGAACCTGAGATAGAGTTGAACGGTGGTCTCGCAAAAATTATGACCTTCCTCGAATTTGTTGAGGGTCCTGTCAGAGATACGATGCTGCCTGAAGGAAAGGGTAAGTTTTATACGTACGTCTCATGTCTACTTTGACATACGAGTAAATCAATTATCAGTTGTGTTGAAGTTAACAATTGGTCCTTCGAGTCGAATAAAATTGTTTTGTAACCTAGGAACAATTCTGCACTCGTTCATGATGGCAACAGCGGCCTCACTTTCTCCCCAAGACAACGTTGCAGCGATACGTGCTCTGGAACATGCGACAATGAGGATCGCACGCGACAGACGGTTCAAAGGAGTATTTACTACAAACACAAGTCCTTTGACTCAGGTAAGATTAACATAGTAATCTCTATAAAGTGATTATATTACGAAAATATTGCTATACCTATCATTATCTTAGAATAAAACAGAGAAAGCTATAGAAGAAGGAGAGATAGAATGTCTGAAAGAGGGTATGATGCGTAACGGTAAGGCTTCATGAGACCGAGTTTGTGACAAAAACGGGCATAGACTTAAGGAAAATTTCTGTTTTTTATCGCGAATTTGGTCTAATGAAGCTGTAGGCTAAGAAGGTTTGAAGATATGACGGTTAAAAGAGAGGTATGAAAGTATGTATTTAGTATCGATGCACTTCGATACAGTAATAAAATAATTAAAATTTTCTGAACAGCAATTGGGAACTGACGTGCTTGGCTTCCAAACATTACTGGATTACCAAATAAACGAATACATCGACCCTAACGGAGACAGAATCTTCGGGAAAGCGCCTGATGATTTCAGAGCTGTCGTCTGCTGGAAACCTATTGAATAGTTTGCTATTTAAAAATTTAAGGTATCTTTACTCTATGGTATTAATAACGCTAAGACATAGACCAATGCACATCCAAAGTAAAGCAGTGTTATAATAAATTGTTTTTAGTTTTTGTTGTCTCAATTTCCAGTTGAATCTGTGGCCAGTTATTCATGAGCAAAAATGTGTTTTATAAAATTAAACATTTGTTTGCTCGTAATTTGCAAAACATTAATTTTAATATGAAGGAAATTTTTGTTATGTATCTAATAAAATTAGAATTAATTATGCAAATATAGAAGCGAAATAAAGTTATTTTAATTTTGTAAAAGTAGAATTTGAAAAAGTAACTAAAACAAAATTATTTTTTATCAGAAAGATTGGTTTTAAAGTTATGTTTGACTCGGTACTTTCCAAGTTTAGCTATTAGCTAGCACTTATAAACTAGTTATCACTTCATAGTTGAAATATCATAGCTTTATAATACATAAGAATATTTTAATTATGTTTTAGATTATATATGATAATAGTACAAAATTGTAATATAATATTATGAACCATCCCAGTAAATATTTTCTGTTTAAATTATAGTACTAGTACAATTTATAATAATTTATTCATATATTAAAAGTTATTTTTAATTGCGCATCAAGATTGTCAAGACATGTATAAGAATAAAAATAAAATAGAATAAAACACATTCCCAGTTGAGTATATTATTATAATAAGAAACATCCTGTATAATTACAAACACACTGATCCCTATAAATGGATAGGAAATGACAGCTTTTGCTACGTTCCGATTTAAGCACTGGTTTTGATGTTTCATGACAAACTGCTGCCATCAGGGCCGAAATAGCGAAAATCAGAAAGGCACAAAATACTTCGTCTTACAGCCTGTCCATTTATAACGGTCGGTGTAAAATACAGTGTTAATTATCTCAGTTATTATTTTATTAATAGTAAGATCTCCACTTCATGATTATTGTGATAAATATTGTTTAGTTATGTTAATTGTTACGATATTCTACAATTATTATTTCAAAATAAAATTGTAAAAGAAGTTATAATTGTGTTTATTTTTATGCTCTAGAAATCTACGTGGAATTGAACGTACGTCGGAATTGGCGCCAAAATATTCAAAATGGTGGCTATTTGCTAGGTTTTGAGTACAAAATTTAAAATTTAAAGTTTATGAGAAAAAGAAATAAAATAATGCTTGAATGTGATAATAGTGTTCATAATTCGAGTTCGGAATAGGATTTTGTGGTTATAAAGAGGTTAATAAGAGTATTTGAAATAAAAATATGAGTTGTTTAAAGTTTAACAATAAAATAGTTGTAAATAATTTTATTAAATGCATTAATACATTATATAAATTTAAAAACACTAACAAATATATATATCGTACTATTTTTAGTACAAGAAGCATATATTTAAAAAGTAATTTTAATTATTTTGACGAAATTGTCTCTTTGTTAAAATTACATAATAAAATAAAAAATACAATTACAGTAACTAAGAGAAGACTAGATTCTCAATCACAATCTATATTTCTAAAGAGATTTCTACAATTCTAAAATATTTTAGTAACAATTACAACACTTTCTAAAATATATCACTTATTGTATGAATTTTTGATAAAATTGACTAGCACAGATGAAATAACAGATTCTATTATAAAATTAACTAAGCTACTCAATTAATAGATTTTAAAAATAAAACATAATTTATTGTCTACAACTAGAAAGATATGTTTACTAGTATAATTTTCATAGCTATTAAACTTCTAATAATTTTTAATGAATTAGATTAACTACCTCTCTTTCGTTAGTAAAAAATCCTGATTTTTCTAATTCGCTAAAGGAACATTTTTCTAAGACAGGGTTTATTAACTTTACTTTAACATTTCATATGAGAATTAACTAAATCACACCCTCACTCCAAACCTACTACTCGTGAGCCAAAAAATATAATAAAAGGATAAGTACATTAGTCAAAGCCATAAATTAGTCATAAAAAAGGGGCACAAGTTTCAAGCCACTAAATCTTCTCTGTCACTCGCCAGGCTAATCAGGACTAAACCTCTTAACAGAACCATGTCTTAACCGGAGGCCGCGTGCCGTCCGTGGACAGGCTGTGTCATATACCACCAATACCTGTCACACCGTATTTAGCCAATTCTGGCACATTGATATCATCCAAATCCGGTTTGATCGAGATATAACCGGTCGAATCCGGTTTAGACTGGATATAATCCGGTTTAGACGGGATAAAATCCGGTTTAACGAGTACGTAGTCTTCAGTACCATCGTTCAAGTCTATTATAGGGTTTTTCGGGCCATCATAGTTGGCGCTTATGTTTGCTTCGTTTAATAGTTTAATGGATTCCTCTAGCGCGAGTGTACGATTCGGTTCTGGGCTGTGTCCGCTCGTAGACGGTGTTGTGGCGTTGCCAGATTTGCGATGGTGGAGGGAGTTTGTTGTGGAACCGATGTAAGGAGGAGGTTGTGGTCGGTTGTAGTTGGCAGCGAGGTTGGTTGATTTCGGACTGTAAGGTCTGACGAGACTGTTGTTTGGACTGAAAAAAAAGATAATAAAAAATATAGTTAAGCAAATTCTTTAACATTTGTAGATACATTTTGAATTGTTAGCAGTAAAAGAAACTATTTACCTGACTCCTAAACTCTTGTTACTATTGTTATCGGCAACTTGGGTCTGATCAGTGTTGCCAGTGCCATATCTGCAGAGCTCCACTCTTCCCGATTTGTGAGCTCTGAAAATTGATAATTATTATTTCTACGTACGACTTTAGTTTTTTTTAAGCAATAAAAACGTTTAGAACAACTCTTCAATGAATGAGGTTATGGTTAGGATTGCAATGTCATAAACACATTTTAAAATATTAAAAGAGAAAGTATTCGTAAGTATTGTTAATTTAGCACTCTATACTCTATTTATTTTGTATTAGTCATTTTTAGTTTTCAATTTTCATCTAAATCTAACCTCTTTGCTCTATAATCAATACAAATGTGATAGATGTTTTCTAGAAAATATTCAGATTCTGGATCCGTTCTGAAATAATTATAAAAATGGTTTATAAAAATTGTACAATAACTCTACAGTACTTTACAAGCATTGTAAACATAATGACGGCTTGCGAATTCACCTAAGATATAATTTTAGATACCTTACAAGAGTTCCTCTTATATTGGTCTCTCCCCCTTTTCTTTTAATACTAGCCATAATTCGTGGACTCCTAAGTTTAACTACGCTTACCATAAACTTTGAATCTCTGACACAATAGTAACTCACACGGCAGCATATCTGAAGCAGAGCACCGCAGTGAGTGCAGCCACGGCCACACAGAGCAGCAGCAGCGGCGGCGCGACAGCTGCTACCAGTTGGCGCACCGCACCACGCTGAGGTAATGAACCCCGCGCGGGCGCAGACCACTGCTGACTTACTACACGAGTACTGGATATACGACTGGTGTTGGGTAGCTCGGTCAAGTATTCCAGGTGTACGGTCGAACGCGGTTTGTATATTGTGTTGTACTGGAAATGTGTTTATTAAATTAAAAGAGAATCTTATAAATGCAAAATTTACGATGGATGGATGTTTCATTGGAGGTATCTCAGAGCGTACCGACCTAGCCATCGGGCTCAGGAGTTTAGCTCTTGACTTGTAATCTGCAGGTCGAACTACACTTCACTATGTAGGTATTTCCGAAACCGCTTAACGGATCTTGGTAATAGACGAAAACACAGTCTGGAAGAGCACATAGGCTACTTACTAAAAAATCTTTTTCTAAAATTCAGCTAGTATTGTACTAGTCGAAATTAATTTCAAAAGCTAAGTGTAGTAACTATGACAATCAGGGGAATATAATAAAATGAATGACACCTCACTCTTTAAAATCGGTCAAATCGTTTAAGCTATATAATATAGTTAGATAAAAGGACCAAAAAAAGCAGTTTTAAAAGATGTGTTTTACTCTTACGCTATTAACCGCAAATAAGTCGCGTTTCCACTGGCGCGACCATCTTGCAGCTAACTACTAAATGAAAAAGGGCACTAAATATCGAGTTGAACAACTTACAAGTTCAAAACTACACCAGTCTAAAGTAAATCCGGCGTCCCGGAATAACCTTTCCACTGTAGTACGTTTATATTCCCGCGGACAGCTCGGCAGCCGGGACAGAGGACGTACTTCCTCTCTCAGTCTCTTTAGCTCGGAAGAGAACGGCATTGAACTACCGAGACGGACAACCAAACTGGAAAACATATAAAGTTATAGTAATTTGATGTTAACATGGAAATATTTAACCGAAATCTCTTCTTTGCATTCTTTTAAGTTTCATGTTAAACTTCATATTATAAAAATTCCCTTGTTGTATATTGATTCCTGTAGTGTATTGGCTATGGTCTGCTTGTCTCTGAGTGTTTCGAGCATCACGCCATGTTGACAGTCGTGACAGACGTCATGCCGGTGAGAGTCGGTGCGCTTGTTATGACGATTATAGACGTGGTCTAGTGATGATTGAGCCATAATATACTCCTAAGACTAGAACGTTACAATTCCTCAACCTTAAATCCCTCCTGCTACTTATAGCAATCTATGTTGGTTTGATGCAACAGATTTTCGTCCTCTAGATCGATATATCGTTCATTTCAATCAACACTCCTTTTTTTTTGTCATTCTACCTTTTACCTCACATAACTCACCCTTCCCCGTCACTAGGCTTCAGAGGGAGGCGAGCTCCTAGATCTATAGCTGAAGAGAGAAAAGTCGGATACAGATCCTCCTTGCTCTCTGTCCATAACTTCATCCTTAGAATGTCTTTGAGACGTGTCATTCTGGAAAAATAAACGCGTGTTTACTCGTCTTCGATTGCAGCAAAATAAAGACAGCTAATAAGCTGCTACCCTGTCACTCTAATTAGCTATCAGATATTTGGTACAAACATTAAAACTATATCAAAAATATGAGATAAAATATTAGACTGCTTATGTATTTTAAATAAAGTTTTGTATTATTATTATAATGCTCTGGATGAAAGTATTAACCTGTGATCATCAAGTAAATCTTCTACATTCAAATTGTCTATTTTGAGTTCGACTTCGTGTCTCGCCATGTTCTCTTTCGGCTGTATCTTCAGTACGATAAGCACACGTCGAGTCTCGTAGTCTTGACGATTCAGACCTATTACTTCTATCTGAAATAGTAACATTTTTAAATATCCATAAATGTACCACAGACTCGGCCGCGATAGCCAGTAGCAACCGCGTCCTGTTAAGATTTGTATGCATCAAGATAGTATTATAGTCGAGAAGCAAGTAATTTAGTAACTAAACGTAGACACGTTTAGTTACTAAATTACTTAATTAATTGTTGTTCAGACGAACAGCAACATTTTAGCAGAGTAGATTAGTAAATACTTTGTTCGGATACTTGCTACTCGAATAAAATACTAACCTATATCGCACAAGGCTTTAGAGTCGCGCGTCTAATGATTATGTGGAAAAAGAGTCTTTTACAATATTAGTTGCTGGTCAGATGAGGATTCCAAAATAAAAATAGTTATTGATTTGATTGTTATATCAAAAGGTGCGTTTAACGGAACGAAACTAAGGCTGTCATTTTCAAACAATAACCTGTCCATTTATAGACATCAGTGAACCATAGTCATTGACGTCACAATGGTGACGTCAGCCCTACGTAAGAAAAGGATAATAATCAAGATGTCTGTGTATGGCAGACAGAGACAATGATAGTTTTCAAATTTACCACTTCCATTGTGTAATAAATACATCGAGTTCTATTTAGTATGATAAATTTGAATTTAACAAGGGATCAGATTCCAACGCAATAGAGATCCGAGGACCTGTTAGTAATAGTTTCAACGGTTGAGTTTCATATATCATTACAAACGGACTCATAAAAGTAAACACTAATTTATTACATAAAAATATAAAAAGGGTTTTGTTGTTTTTACCAAAACATCAGGAGCGGACTTAGGTGCTCGATATATTTAAAATAAACAAATTACATAACTTTTAAACTAAAAACAACAGACTTTCTCATAACTATAATCCGATTAAATTAATATTTGGATTATAATCTGTCGATGAATTTTTTTAATGCAATGTGAAAAAAAAAACTACATAATTACATCGTAAAATCGGAGGGTCAAATAGCCCAATAGGAAATATACAGATTCGCTTGAAAAATTGGTTATTATCTCTCATCTTTGTTTACAAATAAAATAATCATTAATTAGCAATTACAATACTCACAGTGATCGAGGATTCCGTTCCTCTAGGCGGCGTACCGAATATGAACCCGGAGTGATGTCGACTGCTGTACACGTACCGAAGCCATGACGGTAACTCCGGTTTACCCTTCAGTGATGCGTGGAAACGGTATTGCTCCTCGAATTCTACAATATTTTTTAATTAATTCATACTCAAAGCAATTTTTATATTGCGACAAAGGCGACGTGGAACGCGACTTTTATAAAACGCGTAAATATAGTAGAAAAAGGGTTGTTAAACCCCCGAGTATGAAACTCATGTGAAAGTTTTTACTAAACTTATTAACAATAGATTATTCTAGAAATAATGACGTGATTCCTGACTCTAATGACGTCACATTGGCTTGTTTATATAAAAATATTCCCTCATAAAATAATCTCACGAGACGTAAGAGAACCTTTGTTGTTAGCTGTGAAGAAACGTGGGAAATTGAAAAATAAAACATCGCACATCTCATACATAGAGCACTTGTGTTATTGTGCACGCTTAGTATGGTGTTTACCAAGGATGGTAATTTTTTGAAATTCTTTTTAGGTATCGAATTATGAAATTCATTGATAAATCAAACTTAATTGCAATTTGTATTTAAAATTTAAAATAAATTATATTAACTTTTCATTTTTAATTATTTGACTGAATTAAAACTTAAATTTTCAGACATCAAGCCATATTTAAGTACCCATACATTACTAACTTAAGGTATATTACTTACTTAAGTTATCTAAAAGAAATATATTATCTGTCAAGAACTTACCCTGATAAGTCCAGTTAAATAAATTTGGTGTGATAGGAACAGCAAACATTTCAGTTTCGACAGCATTATTAATGTTCTCTGAATATACAACAGCTGCCAGCAATAACAGAGTTAAAACGATACGCATTTTCGTTATTATTGCCTAAGAAAAGAAACAAAACATAATTTAACGAGTGTAAATGTAAATTATCAGTCAACAAAGATGTTACGTGGGTAGGGTAATGTAAAAAATTGATATTATTGCAAACGGTGCATAGCAATGGAAACAAGACTTTAGCTTCTTCTAATTACGGTCTAATTAAGTACTCACTCTGTTCATGTTATGCAGATGGAAATGACCTGGATCACTCAAAGGAAAACATTACTATCGATTTCCATACCATCCTTTCACAAAAGGTTGGACGATGAACTGAAAACGCCTCGCACATGTGCAGAAATGGCACAGTTCACAGAGAGGAATTAGAAATTAATCATTTCTATAAAGAAATCTACAAAATTAACTATAGATTAAAAAACTGATAAATTACTTAAGCCATTAATTCAACCGAAGCGTAATTAATACACACTACGATTAATAATAAAAAATACTATTATTAGTAACTACTATTTTATTGTTATTTAAGTACACAATACTAGATCTACGCAAGCAAAAAGTATTAAAATAATATTACAGTAATTTACATAATGAATGTTTGGTTCCTGAGTGAACACCCTTTTTATTTACGATTTATGTTAAAAATAATACGTAAGTGCGTCCCTGAAAACAGGGCGTGACGTAAATCGAGAAACGACGTCATTGGTCAACCTGCATTCGATGGAAGTGTTTTGATATCGAAAATTACGTTCCGTTACTCAACTCTATGATTTAGCGTGTTTATAAAATAAAGTTAAATGTGAATTATTTTGTTTAAAAAAAATTAATACAATAGTTGTTTCCATCAAGATTATTTAAATAGTATAAATAAACTAGAAAGTTTTGCAAAACAAGTTAAAACTGAAGAAAATAAAATCAAAACGTACTGTTTTCAAATTATCGTTTGCGCGGTATTGTAAAACGGAACGAAACCCATTCATTTACAAATGTCAGAAACATCAGAAAGTTGAAAGGGCGAGGAGGGCCATTCGGGTGATTTTTGCGGTGCCTTTACATAAATAATTGTACGCGGGGATAAAATAACAACCGAAACAACTATAATGTCACCAGCGGCGATTGAAGGTGGAGCGTTCGCGCGCGAATTCCGCTTCAGCGCCGTATAATGTCGGGACAGTTCGATACTACAAATTGTTTTTAACTTGCTAACGCCTCCAGGATCATGTTGAAATTTAAAAAAATGGGTTCTGATAAAGTGCCGTTACTGCTCGTTACTGCCAACGTTGGATCTATATTCGAAGACGTAAGTATTGTGTGTTTTAAAATGTTTTTATTGCTGTCGTACTTAATGTGATTACCCACACGGTTTTTTAATTAAAATGTTGCGCGGTGAGATTGTGTTCTATATTTGAAACAAGAGGATCGACCGTTTAACATTGTCACGCCTGCTTTTCGGTCGATAAAAGGATTTGCGCAAATGGAATCTAATAAGATTTCCCTAACTTAATTATATTTAGATTTGAATCCATACAACAGATGAATAGTATTAAATTAAATAAATTTATAAAATGTGTACAAACTCTAATAAGTGTATAGTTAAAGGAATTGTGGTTATCCTTGACTGAAAATTACAATTTTTATTTTCCAATTTTGAACTACCTTACTATAATTATCTTCCTATTGTAATATGAAATTAATTTATCAAACAAGATTCTTATATCCAAAAACACTACAATGTCATTAAAATATACATGAAATGCAAACAACACTTATTTCTATATTTCTTAAATTGACTCTTGATATTCTGTCAGACATTTGTCATTTAACTTTTCGGTTATTGTATGTAATAACTCAAAAACTACTTAGCCAAATTAAATTTACTATTAGAAAGATACATAATCAGTAATCACTTAGTAACATAGGCTATATTATTTCATGGGACAAAATTGCAATCTAGTATTAAAGCTAATTGATTCATTTACTTAAGCATGATTATATTGACAACTATTTACTAAGATAAACTTTAGGTTTTTTAAGTAAACATTAAATAGATAATGGAAAGAGGAAGTGGATTTTCTGGGGTAGGGGATACATAGGAGAGAAATTATCCTCTTGCTGTGTGTCTCTGAAGATTAAGGATAGGCAATGTATCTGTAATACCAGATGTTATTGGCAGTGGTTGTTATTTCAGCAAGTCCAGGTGGCCTCTTGCTCATTTGCCAGTTTATAATATTATATATAGATGTCTGATAGCAACAAAACATTATTATCTATATCCGGAATAGTTTGTTTAATTTTTTTTTTCTATTTAACCTTGAAAATAATTTGAAAATAACTTCCCTTCACTGGGTTTTTTGTTAATCCACTTTGTGTAAAATAAAATTATGAATTATAGCCTATTGTAATCTGTACTAATACTAGCGACCCACCCCGGCTTCGCACGGGTTCAATTATTGTTAGTATGGCTGTTATATACAATGTTCACAGTTTTTCTGTAGTGTATTTAGTATCAGTTTTGCACCCGTGCGAAGCCGGGGCGGGTCGCTAGTTGCGACTATAATTTGAGATTTAAACTATTCTATCTCTCAAGTTGGATCGAACTGCACATGGTGTGCGAATTTTATTGTAATCGGTTAAGTGGTTTAGGAGTCCATTGAGGACAAACATTGTGACACGAGATTTATATATATTAAGATTATAATAAGGAAAGATTTGTATTTTTGTTTGTATTGAAATAACTCAAGAACTACTGGGCCGATTTGAAAAATTCTTTAAGCATTAGAAAGCTACATTATCCCCGAGTAACATAGGCTATAACTTTTAATTCTGCGCAGACGAAGTTGCAAACATTTATAAAAAAAAGTTTCTCCGGAAATATGTTTTTAAAAGTTTAAAATTTTGAATAATTCTTATTTGTTTATACAATTAGTAATAAATAAAAGATAACAGTTTTGTCAAGTTAATAACGAAAAATAATGATAGAATTCATAAAATATTGATGGTCCCTATGTAAACATAAGTAACTGCAAAAACATACAGTCTCTAAATACAATAATATACCTGAATGTTTTAACAACATGACCTTGTATTTGACCTGTATTTTAAAACAATTATGTGTGACCTTTTCCTCTTTAATATCTGATCAAACATTAATTCGAAGTACATTATTTTTGCAATAATGATTGCAATCTTCTTGGTATTTTGGAAATAATTGCTAGGTTTTTAATGATCTTTATTTTGCCTGTTAGTCTATATCTATATCTGTACTAATATTATAAAGAGAGAAACTTTGTATTTTTGTTTGTATTGAAATAACTCAAGAACTACTGGGCCAATTTCAAAAATTCTTTCACCATTAGAAAGCTACATTATCCCCGAGTAACATAGGCTATATTATTTAATTCCACACGGACGAAGGCGGGAACAACAGCTAGTTTGTAACAAAAGGAAAAATATTTATGTACAGAACTGAGCATAAACAATATATACTGACAATTGAAGGTCTGGAAAATGTACGCTCAAACTAATTATTCAGTTTTACTCATTATAATTTCGTTAATACGACTATAGTCAGGGATAATGTTTTTAAAGTTTATCCTGTTTGCATACAATATTACGTAAATATATCCTGTTTATATGACGTATTCAATATATATTAACAACATCCTTTATATACTGCGGTTTATATAACAATACTAGCTGTCGTTCGCGACTTCGTCAACGTGGATTTAAATAATATAGTCTATGTTACTCGGGGACAATGTAGCTTTCGAATGGTGAAAGAATTTTTAAAATCGGCCGAATAGTTCTTGAGTTATTTCAATACATACAAAAATACAAAGTTTCTCTCTTTATAATATTATAGTATAGATAATAAACGTACGACACTTAACAACTAGGTGCCCAGTGAAAAAATCGGTCTAGTCGCTCAAGGGTCTCCCCAAAAGACCTCTTTTGGAGAGCCCAAAAGGCCCAATCTTTATACTAAGGTGATCATAATTCATGAATGTGAGGGTTGCAGGGCCCTGGAGGGCGCAACCAATTAAAAAATGTAAAATTTAATGAAATTTACTTAAAAAAAAAACAGTGATCTTATCTGTAATAGGCAACTTAGTCATTTTTCTGGGCAATCTGTTTTTTCAGGGTCATTTTAAAATACAGGACAAGTAAACTAGACTGACTAGTTATGGTAATAAATGTCTTTATAATACTCCGCAAATGAAATGATAATATAAACCAGACATGGGCGTCGTCAGCTGATGATCTAGGGACGCTATCGTCAAATTGGCCATATTCGAAATAATTTTTATTTTTATTTTACGGTTTCTGAATATCTGGGAGAACGGCAGCTTTTTCCATACCTCCTTCTCTGGAGATACCCATGGAATCAGTATTTCTTCTCAATTTCAACATTTTTCTTGCAAAGTTTCACTTATTTCTTCTTCGCCATGTGAATCCTCAACTTTATATTTCCACCATCGTTCCTACTTTCGTGGACCCTTGGATTTAGATCATTTTGATAGTCACTAGTATTAATAAAAACAACGGTAGTTTTTCAGGAAATATTCACAAGCTTATATTTACTTGACCTCCATTTACGAAGGCCCTGACATTGACGCCCTTTTTAACTAATTGAAACTTGGACTTTAGCCAACGTTTAAGATATTTTTTAAAGAAGCATGTTCTAATATAGAATATATAATACTTGCGAGTTTCCATTGCCGTAACACTTATTCACATTTAATGTGTCTAAAAATTGCCTATTTAAGACTTACCCTTAATCCAAAATGCCTCAAGCTCTACAATACCAGTCTTATTCCAGCCGTCAGTGATGCTGCCGATATGGACATCGGAATTCCTCCAAGCAGTCGCTCGTATGGACCCCAAGTTCATAGCGTTACATCTGCAAGAAGTTGGCGGGAAAGCTTACGAGAAATCGATGCAGTATGTTGAAGACTTCGTGAAGAGATTGTGCGACTGCCCAGAATTGAGATTGTATGACAAGATCCGGATATTCCTGGATGAAGATTTCAGCTCACCTGAGCGGTTTACGGTGAGTACAGCAAAAAGGAAGAAGTGGAGGATAGTTTATAAGCAAATTGTAGACTAGAACATTTATCAATTAACTTACTAGCTGAACTTATGAGCTAAAAACGGCTACACTAAATTAATCGCGAGATTCCAGCCCTGTAATCTCGCAGCCCGAAGGAAGAACCCCGATTTTAAAGTAATCGGTGCCGACACCGGACTAACTGAGTGTAACCGTTTTTTAATTATTTTAGAAAATGTTCATTATTTAACTTTTAATGCTCTTCAATTGTAATATAATGCAGCCTTTCACTACTTCGCCTTTCCCGTAGCAGTCTTTGTCGTCATAATTTTTTATCAGTATCGTTATTGCGTAGCTTTCAAGAAAATATTGTAGGCTATTGTCATTATGACTTGATTAATTGTGAGTACAACTTTACGTTCTTTCCCGCTTTTTGTGACGTCATTCTTGCATTCCTACGAACGGTAATTCTTGATACTTTATGAGTAATCAAAACATATTTCCGTGTTTGTATACCAAGTAGGAAATCTTTTTTTTTAATGACCTAATTGTTATTACGTATAGTAAATAATTTTAATACTTAACACGTACTTAATTGTTTTTTTTACTTTATTACGTAGGTTTATTATCAAATATATTTACCAGGTAAAAATGTGTACGAGTATGTATAGATTTTGTTTGTGTGTAATCTTAAAATATATACTATAATGCTTACTTAGTACCTACGATCCGGACTCCACACTAAGTTAGGGTTGACTAGGGCTAACTCAACTACGCTGGCCCAGTGTGGGTAGGCGTATAACTCAAGTCTATTTGTCACCAGGCATTAGGTAACATGTACTTCGCGCATTCTTCACTAACCGACATCAAGATCTGGGACTTCGAAGTGAAAGGTTACGTGGACGTGGTCGGCAAGGAGGTGAACAGCGGCAATATTGAAAAAGTCACTACCAAAGAGAAGGCCAAATTTCCACAGCATTTCTTCCCGGAGGTAAATTGAAATTTATAATATTAAGCTCGATGAATAAGATGAGCCAGTCAATGTCTTGGACCTGTCAAAAATGTGTAGAAAAGTATAAGTAGAGTCGTTAGATTGTTGTTTATCGCGCGTTTGTATTATTTTGTGTATTTGGGTTAGGGTATTTTCCATTGTGACCTATAGCCAAAGCCATTGAATTAGATGAGTCAGGTGTCATCACCTGTTTAGACGTTTTTACGATTTTTGTGTAGTGCAAATGGTCACGCAAAGGGTTCCTGCGCACGCGCTGGTTGTTACGCGGCACTGCAATAGAGTTCGTCAACATACATCTGTTCCATGACGCATCTAATTTGGTCGCTATGGAGCCTTTTCCATCGGTGAGTATAAACTGCGTATAAATGCAATGAAAAGGGTTACATCTGAAATGAGTTGTGATGTGACTTTTTCCATCGTTTGGGTCATAATCTTGCATATACTAAAAGTAAAGGTATAGATGGGTATTTCAAACAAAAACAAACATTAAACTGTCTTTTAACATTGTCTTTTCTAACTATATTTTTACGTTTAAGTGTAATTTAATTCAATATTAAGCGATCGTATTTGTAAAAAATCGACGGCTCCTATGTGAATAGTTATAAGTCAAAAAATGAATTTTTTGAAAAGTTATTTTCATGAATGTTAACTCAAGTAGAAGTGTTTCCTTCTAAATCATTTTTTAAATAATATATTATTATAGGTGTATTGCCGCAGTCGTCGACGTGCGTTACGTCATACGCTACGTCACCTGCACGCGGATGCTAATTCCGCACCGTATTTCATATTCGGTGATTTTAATTTTAGGACTGATACAGGCGCTGTTGTTAAGGTAGGTTAATATACTGTGTTTCTGGGGAAAAGAAAGTATTTTTAAAATAATGTCTAAAATGTGATATTTATTTTTGTTTTTATACTTATACTAATAAACTCAATACTAAGTCCAATAATATACGTATTTTTCATTTTTTTTTTAAGTTTCTTTTTCTTACTATTTTTTTCTCCTTTTTGAACTCTTAAAATCACTCTATTTGTGTAGAAATTGAATAGTAAAATTGTATGAAACTAGTATTAAAGGATTTTTTTTAATATGTTTCTGCACAGAAACCCCATATAGGGGTAAGTGACTTGTTTCGGCTTCATTAGACCGAGTTCGCGACAACGGACTTAAACCGAAGCATAACTATTTTTAATCGGGAACCTTGTCTAACGAAGGCGAGGCATTCATGACATAACGACTGTACAAACTAAAATAACTTAAAGCATAAAGAACATTCTAGAAAGTGACAGAAGAGTTGTCCGCGTGCCGGCTGCAAGGCGCGGAGAGCAAGATGCAGTACAGGGCGCGGGAGGGAGACCGCCTCGTGCTCAGTGTGGGCAAGAAGGAGTTCTCGCATGTGGACCATCAGAAGATATTCAGAGAGCCATGGGTGAGTATGGAATGTTCTAGAAGGAGGTGAACGTTGATAGAAAAAAAATCTTAATGTCTAAAGAGAAAAAATGTGGAAAGATTAGAGAGAAAAAGAGCGATTCGACTGAGAGAGAGAGAGAGAGAGCAACTTAACAGTGGTAGAGCCCGCATTAACATCTTCGCACGAATTGTCCGGCTCGCCCGATGAAATACCACGACCACACAGAAAACGGGCGTCAAATGGAAGCAATTCCGTGTTTCGTCTGAGGAGTGTGGTGCCGGAGGACTAACTTTTAATCCGCTTTTCCTTCCTATCCTTTTCCTATAAGGAAATGATAGGAAGAGGAAGTGGATTTTCCGGTGGAGGGGACGCATAGGGAGAGGAATGATCCTCTTGCTGTGCGTCTCCTCCTCCGAGGAATAAGGGTGGGCAACGCATCTACAAATGTAGATGTCTATGGGCAGCGGTCGCTTCGCTATTTCAGCGAATTAAAGTGGCCGCTCGCTCGTTTGCCACTTTTTAATATAAATAAAAAAAATATGTGTATTTTCATTTAAAATATGATAACCCTTTTTATTTTATGCTAATAGTTTTTTTTTGCTACAAACCATTTTTATGCCCCAAGAATATTGAATTTAAGTTTAATAAGAATCTGATTAATATTTTAAGAATGGATAGAAAACAAACATTTAAAATCTTAATATTTACTGAAAAAACAAAGTATCTTTTCTCTATGTCTGCCTTACTCTAAAAAAATAAATAAGAAGTATGATTTAGTATGTAGTCTTTACTTCGTAATAAAGTGACTTTTGTCTTATCTTTTTATCCTATCTTATCTTTTCCAGTTGCAACGTTACGATCGAGAATTGGAGGCGTTACGGCCTCATTTATTCGAGTTCCCCGTCAAGTTCCCGCCGAGTTATCCCTTTGAAGAGAATGTACAACTACCCACACATTATATGAAGACCAGGTAAGAAAGATTCCTGGGATACGGCTACATGGCGTGGTCTCATATTGTGGAACATGCGTAGGCTTGGGATCTAGGGGTAGTGGGCTTGTGGGGTTTAGGGGAAAGTGAGCATGTGGGGTATCTGTGGTAGTAGGCATTTGGGGTCTAGGGGTTAGTATGCATGTGGGGTCTAAGAGACAGTAGGCAAGTGGGGTCTAAGGGACAGTGGGCATGTGGGGTCTATGGGGATGGTGGCATGTGGGCTCTAAGGGGTAGTGGGAATATGGGGTCTAAGGGGTAGTGGACATGTGAAGTCTAGGAGGTAGTGAGGATCTGAGGTCTAATAGGTAGTGGGCATGTGGCATCTAGGGGTTAGTGGACATGTGGGTCCCCAGTGTGTTACAGGGGATCCCAAGACTCCCACAGTCGTACTAGAGAATACCCACGGAGGGGGTTTTAGTTAGTAGAAATCTCATATAACTCTGTCTTTCCCCCCAAAAAGTTGAATCTTTTGAAGTTTTCCTCTCGAGACAAGAAAAGATATGATTGAAGACAAGACAGTTGAACCTGGATTATAAATTAAATGGATGAGAGTCCAAGGGACCGCGATATTTGTCTCGCTTATTGAGGCTTCTCTATAATCCGAGTTTCTCGCTTATGATGGTAGCTCGTCGGGACCATAGAATGACTATCGCTTAGAGAGATTTCTCGGTTATCCAATTCTCGCTCCCAGTTTAATTGTATAACAGTTTGCAGTTAAAGTTACTCAAATTAAAAAAAAAACTGCTTATATACGTACTTCCAGATGTCCAGCGTGGTGTGACCGTGTCCTATTGTCTCAGTCCGCGCGTCTCCTGCTGCAGGATTCAAGACCTGGAGACTCCAGACATCATAGCTCCAGGTGCTGTAGATATAATTTACTACCCCCTTTAATTTTGTGTATTTTACAGGTCAATAATAAATTGTTAGGATTTCCTGCTCAATTAGTTATAAGTCTAAAATCTGTGAGTTTTTAGTTAAAAAGTCTAAAATATTAGTATCGACTAATCGTCGGTTCCTACGTAAACTATAGTAACTCATGATTTCGATATTTTGACACTATGTTTTATCGAATGACTTGATTTTTTTATTTTTATCTATACTAATATTATAAAGACAGAAATTTTGTACTTTTATATGTATTGAAATAACTCAAAAACTACTGGGCCGATTTCAAAAATTCTTTCACCATTAGATAGCTACATTATCCCCGAGTAACATAGGCTATATTTTTTAACTCCACGCGGACGAAGTCGCGCACAACAGCTAGTTTTAAATAATTTTGAAAATGATTTATTTTAATTTTCAGGAAATCTGTGACTGATTCAATTGACAGTAACAGCAGAATGTCATCATCTGACAGCAGCCCCGCGAGGTCCAACTCACCAGCTAGACAAAATCATCAAGTAAGACTAACGTTCACGTAACTGTACAGTTAAAACTGCCTTACATACGTCAATTTGAACTGCACAATCACAGTGCAACTTAAAACTAAATCTTTTTTTAAACACAAATGAGTTTAATTAAGAGAAATGTAAAAGATGCCTCACGCTACACCGTGCCCCGTCCGGGTTCGCGCTGTCAGTATGTAAATACTAAATATATGAACATGCCAAAGCCGGCTGACATACGGAGCACAAGGTATATTTTGTATGCACACACTGACGGCGGGACAGGGCACGGTGTAACGTGCGTCATCTTTAACGAACAATATATTTCAGTCGAGTCCCAGCAAGTTAGAGAAGAAAGGTAGTATGGCGGATTTGGAGGCTCTGCCTGTTCCCGGCATCGCTGTCAGCAGGAAGAGTATCGCGGACCCCACCAGTATACAGCATGCGCTGAACTCACGGTCAGTATTTACTGTTTAATACTGAAATGTCATGTCATGATAAGAACACAATTAAACTCTTCCATACAAATTCTGACGTCTGTTAGATTTTAAACCCTTTGATTCGATTCAGATTCCGTCCGTTATAGTATAGTAGGATATATTTTTTTTAAACGTAGATATTATTTTCTGTATACAGTCAAACCTTGATAAGCGAGAGTCAAAGGGACCGCGGTATTTGTCTCGCTTATAATGGTTTCTTATTCTACTTTCTCGCTTAGGTAACATCCCTACAATACTTATTTTATTTAATTAGTTTTACATAATTTTTTACACTTAGGTTTGTCGCAGACACACTCATTTTCTGAACTTTCAATATAATTAAATTTTAAAATATACAATTACACTTTACAAGTATAGATATACGTGTAGTTATAGTAAGTTACAATTACAATCTATACTAATATTATAAAGAGAGAAACTTCGTATTTTCGTTTGTATTGAAATAACTCAAGAACTACTGGGCCGATTTCGAAAATTCTTTCACTCATAGAAAGCTACATTATCCCCGAGTAACATAGGCTATATTATTTAAGTCCACGCGGACGAAGTCGCGAGCAACAGCTACTTCTTTGTAAGTATATATAACTCTTTCACAGTGGTTCGGATTCTGATGGTTCGCCGAACCGTCGTCGCTTGGTTCGCAATCAATCTGAAGGTTCGCCCAAGTGTGACGGCGAGCGGCGGCTGGCGGACGCGAGCGCGCGACGACGTACAGACTACGGTGTTATTGGGGATTCCGCGTGTATGGGAGATCATAAGGTAACGTATAGTAACTAAAGGTAACGCATAGTAACATTAGGTAACGCATAGTAACATTAGGTAACGCATAGTAATATACGGTAAGCTGTGTTTAATTAATTTGTGGAACATAAGGTAACTGATAGTAAATGCCAGGTAAAGTTTAGTAAATACAGTTTTCACAAGATAATGTATAACATAGTATTGTAACTGGTAGTAACTCTAGGTAAAGGATAGTAATTGCAAGGTAAAGTGTAGTAAAAACATTTTTCACAAGATAATATATAAAATACTAACTGATAGTAACACTAGGTAAAAGACAGTAAACGGAAGGTAAAGTATAGTAAATACAGTTTTCACAACGTAACGTATAACAAAGTAACGTAAGATAACTTATGATAACACTAGGTAAAATTAAAATACAAGGTAAAGTATAGTAAAACACGGTAAATACAAGGCATAAGAACTGAAAGTAATTGCAAGTTGGGGGGTAATGCATATAGATGGCAAAGATAGGATATCGCATAGTAATATAGAGAAATGTAAGAAGGTAACGCTTGGTAACTTATAGGTAACACAAGGTAATAAAGTAACAAGAGGGAAACATGCAATTTAATTACTGGTCTATAATATTGTAAAAGTTAACTAAAAATAATATTGAATAAAGTTAAGATTAATAATTTAAATTGTAGCAGAAATGTATAATGTGGTGCAATCTCCTTGGTTGTCATTTATTATTTTTAAGAAGATATATTTAAGTTTGACACTTTATGTCAGTTGGATAAAAAATGTAAATGAATAAAAAGTACGTTTATAAAACACAGTGTTGTTAATTGGTGACAACATATTATAACCCACAAGACAACCCGCCACAAAATGCATAATTAACCGTTTAATCAGTCCTTTGATTAAGAGTTCTTATGACTTTTATTTGTTCAACAGCCGATCTACTTGCGCGTGATGCTGCAGAGTGACAGAGGTACGCTAGAGAGTGCATGCCCCCGCCCCTGCGCGCTCTGCCCCGCACTCTGCCCCGTCCCCTCGCCCCCGCCCCGCCTCGCCCGCCTCGCCCGGCTGCCCACAGACCCAGACATATACGCAAAGAAAACAAACCCATATGAAATAAACCCAGATTTAGATATACCGAAACGTACTAGGACCAGTTCTTTAACAGATAATGTTATACCGTTTGTGGAAATCACTAGTGCTGACTCCAATGATGGTATATTTGTTAACGATATCGATACATCACTACTCAGTCCTACTCAATGTTTGTACCCGTATACACCTGAAAGTGTAGACTCGCATACACCTAATGCGGAAAATTCCACAGGTTCTGATGATTTGGTCAATGAAATCGATATAGGTACTAATATAGATATAAAAACTACTAAACTTAGTAGAGATCGTAGTGTTTCTCCCACACAGTTGAAGAGTAGGTTGGATATGTTATTAAATGTACCGTTAGAAAGGTTGGATAGTAGGGAATCTTGTAGATCTGAAGCGAGTAAGAAAGGTGGGTTGTGTTGTTTGGCGTTGAAATGTTACGGTTTTTGTAGGCGACGGGCGCGGAAAGTTGATTGTGGTTGTGGCTTGAGTAAATGTAAAACTTGATTTTATATCGATATAAGTCACATCACTAATACGTTCCTCCATTGTTGAAAAAAATCTAATGTCATTGTTGAGATTGACAGTATTTTTGACAAGAAATTATCGGATAGATAAAAAATATTTTGACGTTTTTAATTTTGGAGGAATGTTTGCATTTTTTTTGTATAGTTTAGAATTAATTAATTGTAACGAACAAATGGTAGAATTTTACCATGAAATATATCTTTTAATTGTTAAATAAAATAATAACTTAATTGATAGAACTTTTTAAGTTCTAAATTAGTATTAAGCATGATTGTATTACTTAAAAAGCATGCATTTTTAGATTAAAAAATACTTAATATTTTTAAAATTAGTAATAAATATTTGTTATGTTTAAATATGGCAATACTAGTCCGCGGGTAACTGCAAATTATGATGCAATATTATCTATGGTCGTAGTGATGGGATAAACCATAGACAATAAGTTTTATAGTTTATTATAGATAATAAATAATGGTGCTTAAGAAATTTTATGCCAAATAATTTTTATATTAATTCTAGTCTTAGTACTGCTCAAAGATTTTCAATTTATTGGGCATTTTGACGTTAATATTGAATACATGTTACTTATTAAAATATGAACAAAAAAATACAGTTGATTATAATGAACTAAGTAAAAAATATTTCAAAAATTTGGAAATAATATTAGGGATCGAAAGTTACCGACAAAATTATCGATAAATATATCGATATTTAATTTGACTTTAAAGAATGACATTTGTATATTTCATTTTTTTTAACAATCGACATCTGTAATAGTAATAGAAATTCCTGGTGAACTATTACCGAATAACAAAAAAAAATACGGTGAATTGAGAACCTTCTTTTTTGGAAGTCGGTTAAAAACATTACTTAATACACGCTTTGCTGTAATCTAGTAAAAGTGGATACTTCATTTGACAGCAATGCATATGTAAAAGTAAATAACGTTTTTTTTTTTCATAAATTTAGCAGTAAAATTACTACTAAAAGAAAAGCACAAAAGTGTATATTACCTCTATAAGAGTTTCAGCAATACAATAATTAAAAAAAATATATTTTGAAAATTAAAGCGTCCATATTTTACATTTTTAATGTTTTAACGTGGGCTTTTGCTGTCGAAAAAAATTTTTTTTTGTAAAATAATTGGTTGAAAATGTTTCTGTAAAAGTTTTTCGGCAATGTAAACCACGCTATCATTGAAATCAGAACGCTTAAGTATCCAAATGTAGTATAAATAGATGTGCTTACAGCCCACATACGCACGGGCGCTTTTAAAACGCGCGTTAAAAAAGCGCCCGTGTGAATTTGGGATTAACTGTTGTTTTTGTTTTAAGACTGGTGTTTATTTTGAGCAATTTCATTATCGAAATGCTTGTATAAAATATTTTTTTTTGTTTTTTTTTAATAGAAAATAATGTTTTATACAATTATTTTGACAATGGAAAGCTACATTTAGCTTTAGCGCATTTGATTGTACTTTAAAAACATTGAATTGGATATTTTGTTACTTCTTTTGACTATTTTCGAGTTTTAAATTTTTCTTTAAGTGTTTTAATTTTATTTTTTCTTTAACCTATCTTTATATTTGCTATCATTTCTTACTTTTTTTGACAAAAAGTAACAAAAAATCAAATATCCATGTACCAGCTACGCACCTTAAATGAAGTTTTGTACTGTACTGTACGGTGCTATCGACAATCAAAATAAATATTGTACACTTATTTTTTTTTATTTTGTCGCTTTGCCAAGCTTTTTTTTTGTTTTAATTTTATTCCATTGAATTCTCGTAAAACGATTGATTAAAGTAGTTAGTGCTTTTAACTGCTTGTTTTGAACTGATTTAAAATCCAAAAATCCCTAAAAAGTCATAATAGTATTTTGTTTTTAATCTCTAACAATTTTTAAACCCACATTATTTTTTGTAGTTTTTGTTTATTTTTTATTTTTTTTAATATGTGTATTGCAGCCAGTTCCATTTTGTTTTCGCCTCGAAAATTTTGCCGCTTTGCTTGTGAGTATGTTTTGTATGTTTTTTTTTTTAATTTTTAACTGTCCTGTATAAAGTTCGTTTAAAACATTTCAAATTAGCTTATTTAATTTAATGAAATATCTAATATTTTAATATATCTTCTCAGGTAATTACCGTCAAGAATTACATACGGAAAATTCACCAAAACATGTGAAGACAGAAGATCAAATGTCCCAAGATGCGGTAGATTCACCAACCTCGAGGTACATCCATTTTAATGTAGACAGCCCGTGCAATATTTTCAAAGAAACCGACATATAATTGCCAGTAGCAAATTATTAATAAAAGTTCCCTTAAAATAATATACAAAAAAATAACCGTTTAATAATGATCGGTACAACCCTATATCTCAATCTGACAGCTGTCAGTTTGCTAATTTAAAAGTGGCAATGCAAATTAAATACAAATAAATAGGTAAAATTACAAAGAAATAAATGAAATACTATTGTTAATGAACAAAAAAGTAGCAACGCTAATAAAAGAAAATGCTGCATTATGAATTAAATGTTAGAAAAGGATAGCATAAACAATCCTTCATTTCTAAATTCAGTGTTGCCATGTAAAAACTCCACACCGATATTAATAAGTCTCAAAGCCGAGTGGTATTTTATGTTAGAGATTTACCAATGTATTCTCTGATGCCATCCAAAATATTTATCTATTTGAATATATCAAATTATTTATTAATATTATTATTATTGAAGAAAATAGCGAAGTCGTATAGTCGCTTATTGTAGGCTTATACTAAATATATTATTTTACCAATTGTTATAACCTAAAAATAAAAAAAAAACAGTTATATTCCCGAGGTTTTGGAAGAATGGTGTTATTAAAATCAAACTTTTTAGATATATACAAAATGTTAGTTAAGTTTTTTCCTCGATAGTTTAATATGAAATAGCATTTTAAAAGCTATAAAATGTGTCTATTGTTAAATTATAATTATCATTAACACGTTGGGCCTGCCACCGGTCCCTGGGGACCGGTAGCGAACTTTCCCTGTGGCCGGCGCCGGTCCCCGGGGACCGGCAGTAGAATTTTCGTTATGCTGGCGCGCGACAAAGAAGAATTCTTTATCACATTCGTAATAAAGTAATCTTTTGTAAGTAAACTCCTGTATGCGATAGGATACAACATTGTATCGCTCGCCGACTGCCGCTTAACGAAAAGGACAGCTAATTCGGCGCCGGACTCAACGTATTAAATAGCATATCACGTCATATCAAAATACATTTGTCTATGGTTCTCGTTAAGCCACAACTATAACAATATTAATGGCTATTTTTCATAGATTTCATAATATTAGATACAGATAAATATTATAAAAAACCGTTAGCCTGCACACGGGCGCGTTTTCAACGTCGACGTTGACGTTTTTTTAACGCTCTTATTACGAAAGTTGAAAATTAACCTTGTTTCGTTCAGCGCTCAAAATGCTACACCGCGGGATTCTGCTTTAAAAACGAATCATTTGTTAAAAATAAATTAAGCACCATTTATTAACCAAAACGATAAACTATTGTTCTATTTTAATGATTTTTAGCGCGCGTTGAAAAAAGCGTTCGTGTGAATGTTATCTCTTTTCTATGTAGTTGCTATAAAAAAAACCTTTTTAACGCCGTGAAACTGCCTAGAAAATTAAGATAATATCCGCCCTGTAAACGACTAGTCAAAAAAATGCAATAGATAAAAAATAAGGAAGAAATTTAGATATTTTTAGACGTTATAGAAATAAATACTTTAGTAATTGCGCGTAGATAAATTGGAATATTAAAAATAATACTCATGTAATTGTATTTAAAAAAAATGAATATTCTATAGTCAAACCTGTATTAGCGAGAGTCATTCTATGGTCCCATCGAGCTACCTACATAAGCGAGAAACTCGGATTAGAGAAAAACCTCGACAAACGAGACAAATATCGTGATCCCTTAGACTCTATTCAGCTTCGACTGCAGTTAAAAATACTCATTATTTTAACCAAAATATTTTAATCAAAATAAATTAAAAATAATATATAAATCGAATATTTTAATATTTTTTTGTGTTATATTACATTTTAATTATAAATTGTGCTAGATTAAAGATACGCTAGTTATTTTAATCTGACGAATTGTATTAAAAAATATAATAAAATGCTCATCTTGCCGACAAAGATGTTTAAAAAAAAGAAATTATAATAAAATTCATTAAAATGTGTGCAACTATTTAATAATAATAATAGTTTTCATTCCATTAAAATAGTTTATCTTTTTTATTATTAATAATTAACAGTTTATTAACTGTTTTAGAAATATTATGAAGCAATACAATTTATCAATGTTTTTTATGGTTAGTATTATTAATCAATAATTGTTCATTAAAAAATAATAATAGGTTGGGGAAAAAGAAATCCATTATTTTTACGTGAACTTCAAGACTTTATTTAACATGTTTTGC
>QDHC01007344.1:181343-256384 GCA_013186455.1 Papilio dardanus tibullus | reverse complement strand
AGTCACCTGCAGGATAAGGGGACTACATGGTAAATATTTATATCTGAAAAATGAAGCGATGAAATATAATAATTATTAAACGGGTAAATATAAAGAATTAATTGGTTCGAATATTATGTTTTTCGTCGGTGGATCAGGGGTTTAGCTCTTGACTTGTAAGCTGCAGGTCCCGAGGTCGAATCCAGCCATGTACCAATGTATTTTTATGTACATATTTACCCTCTTACGGTGAAGGAAAACATCGTGATGTCTGCACATATCGGCGAAGAAATTCAAAGATATGTGTGAAGTCACACAAAATACGCGCTAGTCGTTGAATTGTTTCCACAATGGAGCCTATCATCGGTCGAACGATTACTAACTTTTTTTTACATTTCACGCATTATAATAGATTTCAAATATATTATATATTGACTATGACTACAATCCTATTACAATATATACATAAATATATAAGATTTTTGAAAGACAATCCATATGTGCGGTAAAGATGCTTAGATTTAAAATAAGTCTATGTAATATTGCGCATGCAAACATATTTTTAACATAATTGCCAAATATGATTGGTGTTTTTTAAATATTATATACATATTTTAATTAATAATTTTGTATGTTTATATTAAGTCTGAATATTTTCTAATTGTCACGTCTCTTTTGAACTTTAAAATTATTCACGTGAATAAATATGAATTCTTAATTTATCTTCATTTTATTAGCTAATAGTTGTCTAATTATTAAATTTTATTTAAATGTTCCCTTAAATAGTATTTTTGCAGTCTGTCAGCGGCAATAATTACACACTTTGTAATGAAATCCAACTATCACTGATTAAATTAGCGCCAATAGTCTAATGGTTTGGGGTACAGACTGCAGATCTAGCGGCCGTGGGTTCGAATCCCGACATTCGACTATTGTCGTGAACCATACACTAACACTTTTTCAAGCTTACTTGGAATGGTTAAAGGAAATATTACTAAATTCACAAAAATATACTAATACTTTATAAATTTTTTTAATAGAATTTCGATTTTCATATCTTATTGAGCAATAATGTGAATTATTTATGGTCAATATTTTATATTCATAAAAATATTATGTCAGATTACATCCTAGTCGAAGAGATTCTAGTCATTTTAGTTCATATTTAAAAACTGAATGCTGCAAAAACCGCAATAATGTAGTTATTTTATGTATTATATTTTTAATTATTGAAATTATTTATTTAGTTTTTTTTAACCTATAAAAATACTCATATTTTAACGTTTGTATTCTATAAGCAAATATCGTTTTAAAGTTAAAGTTGCTGGTTTAAATATCAATGTATTATTTATTTATTGGCTTTGCTAGAAAATATGTTAGAAAGCATTTTAATATGCCGACAAATCTGACGTTTCAACCGACTTCCAACCGAAGGAGATTATCAAATAAACGAGTATTGTAGATACAAATGCTTTCTTAGAAATTTTCGAGCTACCCACTGTTGTATTCTAAATTGTCGAGATACGACGTATCACCAAAAATACTAGACATGTATACTTGTGTCAGAGAACTCTCTTTTTAAAATCTTGTTAAACTATATTTAAATCTAGTTCACGCTTTAACTATTTTAAACTCTATGTGTCCGTCTGTCTAGTCATTTTATGTATTTAATTGTGATCGATGTGTAATAAAAAATTAAAATGTTAACAAGTTGTTTGAATTTAACTGCCTCGAATCTAGAGAGGAAGCCTCGACCGTGCCCCGGACATTTCCAGGGGGCGGCAAAATTCACATTTTATCGAATTGATAACTCGGAATTCACGTAAATTTTACGATAGAATAGACAATAGTACATCAGACATGCGATCTCTGATGATTATCATAATCTGACTGAAATTATAAAGGTAAAAGTAGGCAGGGGCGGCATTTTTGTATTCCCCCTCCAAAAAACAATTGTAGATCCTCTACTGGAATAAGAATATTTAGCATTATTTACTTTATTCCGTTCCAGTGATGAAAACCAGCTGTGTATGCAGTGTTCATTCCAGTGTGTGAAAACTTTACATTTTTTGTATGTATTGTAACTCAAAAACTACTGCGCCGATTTCAAAAATTCTTTCACCAATAGAAAGCTACATTATCCCCGAGTAACGTAGGCTATATTTTTAAATTCTACGCGGACGATATCTAACAGAAAGTTATGTTATAACAATATTAAAAGTAAATATATACATGAAAGTTTAATTACAACAGGAAAACGCTGTCAAAATGACGAGGTATTTCCCCGGCATACGCGAATCGGACCAGTTATAATAAATTGTATAATATGTTACTCATCGCCACTACAAAACGAGTATCTACAAAGGTGTGTCAGTTTAAAATTCTTTTGACGGAGGTAAAAACCCGACTTTAATGGCCCTATATTACCAAATTAAATGATAATCACAACTTTGAATAGAAGGAAATTATAGATGCTTTACCTTTAGTCTAAATTTAATTAATTGTGAAGAGAGTCCAGGCTCAAATGGTCCCTCACTTTAGCACACATATGAAGGAATAATAGATATGACGAAAACAGGAGAGTCGGTGGCTCAGGGGTTTAGGACTTGACTAGTAAACTGCAAGACCCCAGTTCGAACCCCGCCATGAACCAATGTGTACCATTTACTCGACGCTCTTACGGTGAAGGGAAACATCGTGATGCAACCTGCACATATCGGCGAAGTAATTCAAAGATATGTGTGAAGTCACGCAAAATACGCGCTAGTCGTAGAGTTAAGGAAAAATGGAGACCATCATGGCTCGAACTACTATGACTAAAACAAAAATTCTAACCCCACAAAACTTGTATCCATATTTAGTCACGAAAACTTATTTTATAACAATAACAGCTCTAATTATTTCGTGCACATATTTCACGCAGAAATGCGTCACATATTTGCTTTATCGATGAATGAGTATTTATACAAATTACATTTTATCTTGATGAAAATAAACTGCAACGAATGTAGAAGTGACAAAAGAGCAAGTGGCCACCAGGATTAGCTGAAAAATCCGAAGCGACCCCTGCCCATAGACAACTGCAATAGCAGATGCGTTGCCAAACCTTAATCTACGGAGGAGGAGACGCATAGCAAGATGATAATACTTTTTCCTACGCGTCCACTCCCCCACCAATCCACTTCCCCTTCTCATAATTTCCTTATAAGGAAATAATAAGAAGAGAAGTGGACTAAAATTAGACCTCCGGCACCACACTCGTCAACCAGAACACAGAATATCTTCCATTTCACGACTGACTTCTCTGTGGTCGTGGTATACCACCGGGCGAGCCGGACAATTCGTGCGATGATGTTAAAGCGGGCTCTACCACTGTTATTAGAGTATTTACTAGATAAATGAATAGAGAAGAAAAGTAATTAAAACAATTATTTAAATGTTAACATATTTTTATGTAATTATAACGTACATAACATAATAATAATGTAATTCTAAGATAAATATTTAAGATAGATAACCATGTATAATATTCAAATTACGTATAAAAATCAAAAAAATATTGCATATTATTTACATCATACTTTTTAATACCAATTTAGTGTTGTGTGTAACAAACACAATCACATTGACAACAATTATCACTATCAGTGATACTTTATAACAATCACATTGGGATGATCACAACAACAATTCTGTGGGCTTACCCAAGATGCTTTTCGATCGGCGATATCGCTGATGGAATCGACAAAAATGTATAAAACTGACATTGACATTCGATAAAATCATTTGATTGTCGCGTGTGAGATATCGAACGTCAATGTCAGTTTCATATACATTTGTCCATCAGCGACATCGCCGATCGAAAAGCATCTTGGGTAAGCCCACTGATCACAATTATCAAAATGACAACATGTATAAATTGTTCGAAAAAACGTCCATCACTTGTTTCTTGATCATTAATTATTTTTTATTTATTATTTTCTTGACTAGAATTTATTTGAGTACTTTCAATATTTCTGTCAGTATTTTGAACTAATTAAATATGACTTTGTTAGAAGTCAGACATGATGAAAAATATTCTTTGAATGAAAAAAATATACATTAATTTGTTGTAAGTTTTGAACTACAGAATATATCAGGAAAAAAAGTGGCAAAAATACTGTTTAAAATCATTGCAATAACATTATTTATTACTCATTTAAACATGAATAAAATAAACTAAACTATTTAGGCATGCATTGGTTGTACAGATATTTATAAAAAATCTATTTGAAATTGTTCACAAGTTATCAACAGTTAGTCTGTCACACTCTTGGATTATTTATAATCACTCTTAACTAGGGGACACCCTAAGTGATCACTGAACAGCTCTGGGTATAACAGTAATACTTTACAAACACCTACAGATATATTTATTAAGTCTTATTTTGGCACAATATAAGACACACAGGAAAAACATTCTTACTTTTAGGCTTCATTAGACCGAAATCTTGCAAAAAAAAAATGGATATTTTCCTTTTGCATAAGGCTGTTTTTGCTTGACATCGGTCTATTGAAGCCGTACGGTTATAAGAGAATTCCTTGTTTTAAGATCTTCAGAACATACTATCATCTATTCTTATTTAATACTGGTAACACTAGTAAACAAATCCAAAAGCTTGTATAAACTTAATAGTAAAAAAAATTGATAGCAAAACTATATACTAAGTACATATACATGCATTATTAGTCTTATTTAATTACTAAATATGTTTTATATGACAATGTTTTTAACAATGTGGTTCTTAATTTAAAATTCTTTTCTAAACACCAGTTAGTCTACACAGCATTGTCATATTTAAAAATCTTGTAGTCTTTTTTTTGTGATAACCAAGAAAAAAGAGTTATTATTGAATTTGGCACAATTTCCTCAAATATGTGAGACATGTATAACATAATTACACATAGATTATAAATATAAACTCATTTTGCAACAACTTTCAATTCAATCAAAACAATTACAATCACACGAACAATCATCATTACCACCACTATCACCATCACAACAACCTACACAACAATCATCATTCTGACCATCATTATTAGTATCACAACAACTATCATTATTCTGACCATCATTATTAGATTCACAACACTCATGTAAACAATTTGCACAACTTTCGCAACAAGAATCAGTACATTTACCAATACATATACAAAAATTTGTAATAAAATCGCAAAGGAAACAATCATAATCATTACTGATATAAATACAGCAACAATCATCTGCTTGTCTCTGATTACGTCTTCTTTCTTGTTCATTCTCTTGTTCAGGATTATCTGTGATTTCGTTAATCATATTAGTGTTTTCAATTTGTTCATTTTTGTCAATATTTTGAATATTTTCTGTACGTTGTGGTTGTGTCGAAATCACATCTTCGTATCTTGGAGGGTCGTCTCTTGTATTTGTTAGATTGTTGAAAGTTGGCTGAGAAGTGATAGCTTCTGCCATTTTAAAATGAAATTCGATTCAGTTGTTTTTAGTTTGAAAATATTTGAAATAAATAAATTTAACACATAAACTTTCACTTAATTTTTCATTTTCACACTTCTAAATCGAATCGAATACTGACTTGTTAATCACTGATATTAATGCAGTTCGTGAGCACTTACACTTTGTGCGTCATTATACAATATTTATCATCGTCTCCGAACTCTAACCAACACACACATTGTGTTTTGTTTGTTGCATTGCGTTTTGCGTTCCATTGGCATCTGGGCGGGCAAATTGCTTGTCAGTCAGCTTGTCATCTGTCAGTGACAGCGTGTGTCACAATGTCAGAAAATCATTAATGACTATTTCCACGCGGTTAGCCGCGCCACTATTGTTTCAATTAGCAGTCGTGGTCGCGATAGTGGAAATAGTATAATTTAAAGTTGACTACCTACCTACAACTGTTAGTTACCTTACGGCTTCACCACACTGCATTCGCGATAAAAACGAGACCAACGTAGGTGAAGAAGGGTCTAATCCTCATCCCGACATTTATCCAACTTCGCGCGGCTGTCGGTTTTTTGTCGGACACCAAAGGGTTTTTATCGCGCAAAAATACGTGCTTGGCTACACTTCATTTTACTGTGAGACGCAGAGCGGTATTTTGTTTGGTATTATATTGTGTTATTCTGTTATTATCTCATTATGAATCTACTCAGCGAGTGATTATTAGAACTTATTCAAAATTTAAACTTGAATCAATTGTATGGGATCCAAAAGAGCCAAATCACAAGGAAAAAAATATTACTAAAATATGAAAATAAAAAAATACAACTAAAAGAACTATTTGATCTGATAATTAAAATTTATCTTTTTTTCTATAACGAAAACACTTTATAAAACTCCTTGAATATTCATTTAAATGTTTATATTATCTGTAGTTATTTATCTAATATTCACAATTTATAATCTGTGAATTGCACGAACTTTTGTTCGACTTTTGGTTTGTTCGGTGTGGACGCGCAATAAATCGAATAAATAAATTCGAAGCATTTGTAGCGCATTTTAATCCTGCTCGGTGAAGCCATAGCATTAGTGACAGTGTGTGTCACAATGTCCGATAATCATTAATGACTATTTCCACGAGGTTAGCTTCGCAACTATTGTTTCAATTAGCAGTCGTGGTCGCGCTAGTGGAAATAGAATAATCAAAGAGATATTATACATAGAGGTAGCACTCCATACTAATTTGACGTTAAAAAGCGTGCCAAAAAAGAAATTATTAAAAAAAAAAACTTGCCAGTATAATGAAAAAAATTCCGAAGTTTGGGAAATTGTGTGTTTTTTTAATTATTAAAATAAACAGTAGAATAAACTAAAACATTCATCAAAACGGTAATTATCGTTTTTAATTATTATTATTTTATTTAAAACAATTCAAATCCAAACAATTTTTAACAAAGACTATTTTTGTTTTATGGTTGTTATAAATTTTTAATTAGCGTTTTAAAAATGTCTCTGTTAATTATAATATTAAACTTTAGTAAATACTATGAAATACAATTTAAATTTGAGAAAAGAGGTTACATTCGGTCGACTTTTTATGATGATGATGGTCTCTTGTTTATGGCTCTCCCATTTCGGATTGGGCCAGTGTCAAGTGTTTATGGTTTTTCTAGCTTGAGGGAGACTGGCAACTTTACTCTGCTATATGTACATTTATATTTACATAAAAAAAAAATAGTCTCGTGGGCATACAAGCGGAATTAAAATAATTAAAACATATTAGATTAACTGTTGATTATCCTACAAAAAAAAGACAAAGACCAACATTTATATATTGTTAGTAAGTTATGAGACGCACAACTTATAATCTAATATTATTGTTGTTAATATAGTCACCAAAGAGATATTATACATAGAGGGAGCACTCCATACTAATTTGACGTTAAAAAGCGTACCAAAAAAGAAATTATTAAAAAAAAACTTGCCAGTATCATGAAAAAATTTCCCAAGTTTGGGAAATTGTGTTTTTTTTTAATTTTTAAAATAAACAGTATAATAAACTAAAACATTCATCAAAACGGTAATTATCGTTTTTAATTATTATTATTTTATTTAAAACAATTTAAATCCAAACAACTTTTAACAAAGACTATTTTTGTTTTATGGTTGTTATAAATTTTTAATTAGCGTTTTAAAAATGTCTCTATTAATTAAACTTTAGTAAATACTACGAAATACAATTTAAATTTGAGAAAAGAGGTTACACTCGGTCGACTTTTTATGTCGGCAAATGTAATTTAGAGGTTAACACTTAGGGAGATTTCCCTACATTGGACCTCCGGAGGTCAAAGAAAATGCCTCACTTTGAGGCATCGAGTGTTCCATCTACAGTATAATATATCTTTGATAGTCACATAATATATTTACAAATGGGGTATGTACAAGAGATAAAAGAATCTTAAGGTTCGTGAGACGAGGGATATAATTTGGGAGAATATTCATAAGGGATGAAGTTTGCTGGGGACAATTAAAAAAGATGTGGTCCACAGTTCCTTCGTCTAATCCGCATTCACATAGGGAACTGTCCCTTACCCGAATTTTAGCTAAGAATACTGGAGAATGCTCTGTCATGTATGCACATGACCTAATCGTAGTCGACAGATTGTCGACGTGGTCTGCTTATTTGCATCAGGGAACTTAAAAAACCATGGTCTAGCGGGGATAAAATTTTGAATGTCAGCAAAGTATTTACCTTTATTAACAGAAGATTCGGACGACACAGATTTCCAGTCAGAAATAAGATCTTCTTTTGCCAAGGACATTATGTCATTGAGGTATAGTTTATGGTGACTCATTGATCCACACGATATTGCTTCTTTAGCTAGATGGTCAGCTGATTCATTGCCTTGGATCCCGGTATGACCCGGAATCCACGCAAGTGTGACCTGGAGACCTTGCAAAGAACATCTGTATAGAATATTTTTAATTTGTAAAATGAAAGGGAATTTTGATTTACTTCTAAATTGATTTGACACAATTGCCTCCAAACAGCTTTTAGAATCTGAAAATATTATTGTTTTGCTAATCTTGTGTGTTTCGATGTACTGTAAGGCTTCTAGAATTGCGACTGACTCTCCAGTAAAAACCGAGGATAAAGAGGGGAGTTTAAAGTTTAAAACAATACAAAATTTGGGAATCCAGACAGCTGCTCCTACATAACCCTCCAATGAGAGCTTGGAAGCATCCGTAAAGACCATGAGCCAATTGCTCCAGCGTTCATCTACTACTCTCTGGAAATCAGTGTTTGCAAAAGCTGTATCCTTAGTTATATTTAAATCTAGTACTATATTGGGACTGTAAACGATAGCCTGATAAGGGGTTTCAAATATGGGGTTAAGTCTAGTTTGTAAAAATGGGCAGGGAAGACGAGTCATTTTCAGATAGCTTTTTATAAGACAAGGAGGTTCTTTGTTTGACCAATATCCACCGGCAGAAACAAGTTGAGATAGTTCTTGAAGTTTTGGAAGAAGACCATGAGTTGAATTTTGAAAAATTTTAAAGATAAAACGGTCACAGAGATATTGTCTCCTAATTTCAAGAGGTGGGTCCACGCACTCGACTTGCATGGCATTAATAGGCGAGGACTTCATAGCCCCTGTTATAACCCTGAGAGATTTAGCCTGAACTTTGTCTAACGAACGAAGGGGTAATTTATTACATGGTTCAAGGATGAAAATACCATAGTCGAGATGGCTTCTGACTATAGCATTATATAATAGCTTTTGTGAGAATGGATGAGAACCCCACCAAACACCTGAGAGGGAGCGAAGAATATTAATGTTTTTTTCGCACTTTGCAATGGTATGAGCAGTATGATTAGTTGATGTTAATTTTGAATCTAATATAAGGCCTAAAAATTTTACTTTATTTTTGACTGGAATACAATTGCCATTACAGGAAATGGATACATTAGGTATATTTCTGGCTCTAGAAAAAACCACAACTGTACTTTTAGGTATAGAGAGGGAAAGACCGTGATTTTGGAGATAATCATCCAGGTATCCAATAGCAGTGTTGAGACGAGAGGTTGCCTCATCAAGGTTGGCAGAAGATATTTAAAGTGTTAAGTCATCAGCGTATTGTAGGACATCACAAAATGAATTTACAGAAAGGTCCAGATCATGGGTGTAAATATTATATAAAAGAGGACTTAGGACGGATCCCTGAGGCAAGCCGACTTTTTATGTCGGCAAATGTAGTTTAGAGGTTAACACTTAGGGAGATTTCCCTACTTTGGACCTCCGGAGGTCAAAGAAAATGCCTCACTTTTAGGCATCGAGTGTTCCATCTACAGTATAATATATCTTTGAGAATAATTTAAAGTTGACTAGCTACAACTGGTAGTTGCGCGTTGCGTAGCATTTGTGCAACGCCAAAGAATTTTATCTGAATAAAAAAAAGGATAGTGGTCGCACTAATTATTTACAATACCTCGTTTTAACTTATTTATAGCCTACTTTTTTAACTATATTTTAAAAATTATTCCAAAATATAAAGTTTCGGGAGCTCTCCAAATGAACACCTTTTAGCTATTACAGTAGAAATAAGTGGATCTTTCGGTAATTATAATTATGTTAAGAGGAAAAAAAAACAAAAATTATCTCTAAATATTAAGATATCCAATACTACAATGAAGCTAAATTCCATAACAGAATGTTGCGTAATTAAAACAATAATCTAATGGGTGGGAAACGTCACCGAGCTAAAAATAAGATGTTATGTTGAACAGTCATCTCGTTCTATATACGTTCGGTTGGTTTACCGATTTGCACTCCATTGAGATCGGCGACGCCCGCGCCTACGGTATACTGCGATCCAAAATATTCAAATGGATTTGCGCGAAAAAATATTTTATATTTAGTTTAAAAATAAATTGCAAGTTTGTTTTTAATAATGTCATCAATCGATACTGTCGACGAAAGTGTTCGGATTCCTTTAAACAGTGCAGTTGATGTAGAACCGGGACGGAACGAAGTTATAATCTGTCAACCAAAAGGGCGGGAAAATCAAGATGGTGATCGTAGAAGTGAAAATAATTTGAATGAGTGCTGTTTGTGTTCATTAGATTGTTGCACATTATGTGCTAATTTTTGGGATGTTATTATAACGTGTTTCGCGGCATTCTGTTTCGAGAATTCTTTATGTGAATGTATACCTGGTAGTTGTGAAGCTTGTCTCGAATGTTGTGCTGCTTGTGGATCCGCGTAATACCATTTTAAATATATTTTGCTTTAATAAGTAATAACGCATAGACATCTGCAACGCATCTGCAATTGCAGATGTCTATGGGCAGGTCGCTTCGGATTTTTCAGCGAATTCTGGTGGCCAATTGCTCGTTTGTCACTTTGTATTAAAAAATAATAATCTTTTGAATATAAACAGGGGCTTGTCCTGTATATTTTTATAGTACGTTATATTTTTTATACAGTTAGTTTAAGATACAAATATCTACCTTTATAAATTATGTTTCTAGTATGGTTGCTTGTGGTATATGTATTTATTCTACTATCGATTATCATAATATATGCTTTTAATGTTATGTCTACTAGTATTTTTATATACGTAGGTATGTTTATGTACACAGTTTTAATTCTTAGTGTTTTATTTGTTTATGATGTAGTTGTACTTTAATTTTTAAATGTTTAGTTTCTTAAGATTTTCTAATTATTGTTATAAATGTGCCAATATTTTCACAATCTGCGATCAAATAATTAAATAAATTAGAATATAGTCCAATAAGGATAAGCGAGACCTGGAGAGTCGTTCTATATTCCCGACGAGCTACCTCCATAAAGCCTTGTTGGCACCAGGACAGTATTTTAGTCGAGTAGCAAGTAACTCGTATAAGCCTAAACCTACCTGCGCTAGGGTAGTAATTAGTAACTAAACGTGTCCGAACTGCAACATTTTAATAGAATAGATTAGTAAATCCTTTGTTCGGATACTTGCTACTTGATACTCGACTAAAATACTATCTATCCTAGAACGTACAAGGCTTAAGCGTTATTTATATCGCGGTCGCGGACTTTCAAAAATATAACTCCTTACGAACTCATGACGTATGTAGGTATTTGTAAAAAATAATTTACGACCGTGAAATTCCAGTGTCCCGACTTTTGATATATCTGTTGTCTCAGTTTTTTACAAGAAAGTGGTAGAGATGACAATATGATCTTATACAAGAGCTTCTACAAAACCATAAAACACTGAGTTACAATAACTCTTCTTTAAATAAAGTTAATTAAAAAAACTGCTACATTTAACTAGTTAACTAACAAATACCACTAACGTTAACGTTAACTTAACGTCATAAAAGCAGTTATGTAACATTAATATTTCATATTTTATCCTAATTCCAACCGGTTTTTTATCAAGAAGAGTTACATCCGGCGTAAAACCATAACGAACGCAAAATGACGACATAATAGGTTATCTGTCAAAATGCTCACCAAACATAAATGTGTTTAGAATTAATCGTGTAGTTTTGTTTATCATAAGTTTTGTAAGATTTATCACGTTTTCTAATGGCTTAGGGGCAGCCATTAATCACGTGATGTTTAAAACGGCGGAGGAGGGGGTCCAACAAGTCTGAACCCTCAGCAAATATCACCACAGGGGGTTGGGTGTCGAAAAATTGCTAAAGATCCTCGTCACTGCCCTTAGCATGAAAATTTGCGTAAACATATTAATATGAGATTTGTTGGTGTGCTTAAAGGCTGATAAAGCTCTGCACAAATATTCGTGCTTGACCAATCTATTTTTTGAATGATTCTTAAGCTGCGATAATGTGAATATCAATAAAAAAATGAAAAACTTTTGTTTCTAAATATTTTATTTATTTTTTTATAAATATCTCTATTCTAATTTAATCGCTATAAAATTATTCCTAATATACAAGGAGCATTTAAGTGACAATGTTGCCAGTTATATTAAAAAAATAAATACAATGCATTAAATGCTTACCTATGCCCTTATTTTTAAAAGTTTGTTCTTCAGCCTAATAAATTGCAATTTGAAAATGTTAAGAAGAGATTGAAAATGCAGAGAAATACATAATAAAAAATACTGGTAATATTAAAAAAAAACTTTTCAAAGATTTACAAAAAAGATTTTTATATGAGAAAGTGTTCTCAATATTTTTTATTAATTATTGTCATGACCTTAAAAACCATTCGTTAAATACTTTCAATCGATTTAATATTATAAGACACAAAAATATCAATTTTTTAAAGCCGATTCACATTGACAGACTTTAATGTTGCCATATTTTTTCATTCACCAAAAATAAAAGGAGAAAATATTTAGTATTTAAAATGCGACAATATTTTGACAAAAGAAATCCACGAGAAATAGATAATAACAAACTAAGTCATGTCATGGCAGTATTGGTTTATTTATTAAAAAAGTGCATTTATTTATTGACTAAATTACTGGTGAAAAATACTTAAAATACTAATTAAACTATTAAAAATATTTATGGAAAAGAGACTATATCGATTTTGAATTATTGTTTCAAGCTTTTTTTTATTCAAAGATCAATTTTTACTTATATTAAATTTGTCTTCTATGATAACAGGGTATATTTTTGTATGTATGTATTTTTAAACTGTTAAAGAAATAAGATAAATTTTAAAGTTTTAAGGGAATCTTGTCTAAGAGGAAGACTTAGAAGGAAGAATTTTGGCGTCACCGAAGGGAGACAACTCCCATTTAGAAGACCAAAAAATATAAAATAAATCACATAAAAATAATTAAAAAAAGACTTGTCGGTATTTCATAAAAAAAATAAACCAAATGTTGAGAAGGGCCCTTTGTAGTTAATTTTTTTGAAAACTACCCCCTTTATCATTGGTTGGCGACGCCTATTAATTTCTGAATCATAATATTTAGGACAAATACTCAAATACCCTGCTATAAAATATCAATTTGTGACTATAAATTGTAACTAGCCGCAGACTAAATATAATTTATATATTTTAAAGATAAAATATTATTGCGTTCGGCTCACATTTATAAAAATATTGCAGTCTTGTAAGCGATAAGGCGATTCGAGATGGCAACATTTGCCCGCGTTTTGTTGAACTACCGTCATTCTTTCGGCGTACTCGGAGCACTATCTTCAGCTTTTCTCTTACTACCCGCATGTTGAGTCCTATTCCTATCAGGCTTGTATTTCTCCCATTTCTTATGGTTTAATTGATCAAAATCATCACAGTATTGTGCTATCTCTCTCAGATAAGTTGATAAATGGAGTAATTCCCTATCTCTGTCTCTGTTTAGATGCGCTTGTCTAAACGGTCTTATTTTGAGACCACTCTTTGGATTCATGATGAAGTTTCTTCGGATGTCATCGAACATTATTGTATTTTTTGGACTATATTGAGGATATTTACCCCAGATTACGCCTAACGGTTTTACCTGGAATTGTAAACATTTTAAACACTTTAGATTGTGCACGATTTAGTTGTCTATGGACTAAATGGGACTTAATTTTAAGATTTAAAAAAAAAAACTGTTTTGCTAAAAAAAATCAAATTGAAATGGATTATTAATTTGTACCAATTAATTTTTTTACCAAAATGTTATTATTTTTATTTAACTGGCAACACAAAAACCATAGAGTACAATAAATAAAACTTACATCAATAGTGCCATATTTAGTTGTATGTACTGTTATCATAGCTAAATAATCTAAATAAAACATAATCTTATAATCCTGATGTGTGGATACACCGAGGAGTCTCATCTTCTCCTCTATCCACTTCATCCCGGTGGCCGACCAGATCACAATGTCATAATCCTCGTATGCAGAAGTAAGGAATTCATGTAGAAATGGTCTCATCAATTCGTAGCCTAGGAATAAAATAAATACTAGTTTCTACAAACAACTTCGTCTGTGCCAAATAAAAAGATGTAATGGGGAAAGAACTTTTGATATTGGTCCAGTAGTTTTTAAGTTATTTCAATACATATAAAAATAATTCCTCTTTATATAAGCTTTTGTTCGCAACTTCGTCCGCGTGGAATTAAAAACTATAGCCTATGATACTCGGTGATAATGTAACTTTCTAATGGTAAAAGATATTTTATATCGGTCCAGTAGTTTTTAAGTTATTTCAATACATACAAAAATACAAATCATTCCTCTTTACATTAGTATTAGATATAATAAGAATTTCTATTGTAATACAATGAGTTATATATGAGTACAAAATATATCTGTTCTTTTTTTAAAAAAAGGATGGCAACATTATTTATGCTCATAATAGTAGAATATTGTTTTTTTTATAAAAGGAGGGGTTAAACGAGTGAAGGGAACACCGTATCATCATGCCCATAGACATTTATAACTGTTTGGTATTTTATGGAAAAAAGATGTTTTATATTTTTTCCATTATTATATGATACTAGGTGTTGCTCGCGACTTCGTCAGCGTGTAATTAAAAATATAGCCTATGTGACTCGGGGATAATATAGCTTTCAATAAGTGAAAGATTTTTGATATAGGCGCAATAGTTCTTGAGTTATTTCAACACATACAAAAATACAAAGTTTCTCTCTTTATATTATTAGTGTAGATAATATATATATTTTCCATATAAATCCCATTTATTCTTATTTATATAGAATGTTTAGAGTATGCACATGTTTCCGGAGTTAAAAATATCTACATACCAGTCTCCGCTACTGATCTATGGTCAAACAATGTATAATCAATATCCAATACTAGTAATTTCTTCCCATCTCTTGGTTCATTCAATATATTAATTTTATAATCTCTTACTCTCTTATTAATTTTAGCTAAATATATCTGAAAAAGTAAACAAATGTTTTATTTATATTTCAATGATTAATGATGATTGATGTTTGGAATTTTACAAGGTTCATGTATATGGCGCCAGAAAGAATAATTTAGCAACAATTTATTATGAATACATTGCTATTATTTTTTTAAAGGCAATACTTTTATTTTGTAATATGTTAATTTACTAAATATTTCTTGACTGGCTACAATACTAGCCGTCGCACTCCACTCTGTCTGCACCCAACTAAAAGGATCCATAGTAAATAGTCTATGTGTTCTTCCACACTATGTTCTACATCTGTATTAAATTTCACTAAGATCCATAAAGCAATTTCAGAGATACCTTCAAACAATTCATCCATTATAACTTTCATATTTATATTACAGTCAATAAGCGAGAAATAAGCGAGAGTCATTTTATAGTCCCGACAAGCTACCTCCATAAGCGAGAAACTCGGATTAGAGAGAAACCTCTAGTAACACCCTGAGACCTGACACTCTTAGGTGAAGGAAAACATTGTGATGCAACCTGCACATATCAGCGAAGAAATTTAAAGATATGTGTATTCATGCAAAATATGCCCTAGTCATGGAGTGAAGGAAAATTGAGCCTATCATGGGTCGCACCTCTCTAAGCAAGACTAATATCACAGTCCCTTGGACTTTTCCTTATCTAGGTATGACTGTATTAGTAAAATTTTGATAAAAAAAATTAACAAACCTCTTGGTTCTCAACATCAACTTCCTCTTCTTCAATATCCAGATCATTGACTACATCATCTCCAACATCAGGTTTCGTCCGAGCTCCCTCTATCGCTTGCTCCAGTGAACCCATCATCATTATCTTCAAGTTCGGCTTCAGATTTAAATCTGACAAAGTACAGTTGTCTTTTGCCACTTTACCTATGAATTTAAACATTATAAAGTTGAAAATAGTCTAACCTGTATAAGCGAGAGTCATTCTCTGGTCTCAATGAGCTACCTCTATAAGTGAGAAACTCTGATTACAGTAAAAACTCTATAACCGAGACAAATATTGTAGTTAGTTTGTTAGTAGACTTGAATGTATTACATAATAGTAATGGTTTAAAGGACTTTAGTCTCAAAAAAAAAAGATTGAATGGCAAAATTCAGTTATAATAAACTAAAATATGATATTTATATCTCTACTGGTATTATAAAAAGGAAAGATTTATTTTTTGTAGGTTTTTGTTATTCTATTCTTTAGTGCAAAATCGTAAAATTATTATCGTAAACAGGATTAATTAACCTCATTCTTTCTAGTTTTTTTAAATCAAAACGTGGTACGAGTGGAATACTTTATTGGTATTGAGTTATTTTAACATCTCGTAGTACTGTTGCGGATTTGGGCACAGACTTAATTTTATATTACATTTTATAGTTTTTAAAAGAGCCATTGTGGTAATTGTAAGTAAATATTTTTGCATTTTATATCAACGTAATATTTATATACCAAAAGTCGATATTAGGTACAGTTGTATCTATACAAAATATTAATTATTTACCTTCAAACTTAACATTGAGCAGTTTTTGTCTTTCCGGTCGAACACCCGTGGCATTTTCGATGGCGATTTTGAGCATTGCTACAGAATCAGATGGCGACAACTCCGGTATTTCGAATTCCTTGCCATTCCATTTAACACTTAATTTAATTGGATTATCATTTATATCACACATTTTTGCATTAAAGAGTTTTGCAAAACGTTCTTGTACGGATTCGTAGAATGGCAAATGACATCAAAATGACACATAAACAAAACAACTTTGACGCTAGGGATGGCTGTTATTTCCACAGACTAAAAAGCAATTTGAAAAATTATCGGTTTTTATAACCTGTCAACTCAGTAATGCTAGATTTTTTTTTTTATATGAGAAGGGGGCAAACGAGCAGCGGATCGCCTAAGATGGCGCAAGATGAAAAATACTGATCGTGCAGTACCCCATGAATGGGGAATAGAAACATGGTGTGCTCACATTTTAGATGAAGCGTACTGCACACGCCGGGAAAGTTACTTGATGTGGAAAGTGGAGAAGTACATAGTAGGAAGCTATACGTGCAGAAGTGGACCGACCCAAGGTGATGATGGTATTGATCTTAGTTACAGTTTTTCAGGAAAGCGAGATGGGAAGCAGAAGTAACTTTTTCCGCTTTATTACATGTGTTATATGCCAATGTTTTATATTAGCAAGCTTTCAGTATCAATCAAGGAGTTATAAATGACTATTTGAGCCGTCAATAAATGGTTGGTAGGATTATAAACACACAAAATAAAACAAAACAATACATGTTTATTTGCAACGCCCGGTAAAGACACCAAAATCAACAGCACTAAAAACAATCATTCATCAAAAACTACTCGCAGAATTGCAATGCCCTGCTAAACTGCTACTTTCTGTAACAAAACCAAAAAAAACAGTAAACAAACAATTAATAAGCTGGACCGTGATTTAATTTGAATAAGAAATTAAGGTTGGAAGAACTTACTGTCTTCGGCAGCACCGTATTGTAGACATAAATTTTCTTGTGATTTCTGAAATAATTTTATATAAAAAAAACATAGAAATTAAATAATATAAATAATAAATATGCAAATGTACAGCTTGTAAAACTACTTATAAAAAAAACTAACCGTTAAAATTTTGTTTGTTGGACTTTCATAATCATGCCTTTGCCATTTTTGTTTCCGCACAGCGTTTAATTTAGCTTCGTTTCTGCGAAAACAATTGTTTACATTAATGTACATTTATACCGCATACTATAATAATACAATCCTATTTGACCCGGTAACGATATTACCTTGATTATTTCTTCCAGAAAATATAATAAATAAACAAGGCGAGCACATCTCTAAAGAGTTTTTACACTTCTTGCATGCATCTTTATGCAGACTGTTTATTGCCAGAAGGCGCTAATGAGTTTTTATAGGAGTAATTTAATCTCGTCTATTGCTACCGGGTCAAATAAGTTTTGCATGTCTATAAAAACGGTCACGCGAGTTGCCGTGCGGTATTGCCAGCCGATTGCATTGTACATTAAAACAAAATTGTTTTTGATTTAATCTATAGTTGTAAAACGCTGCGAAAAAATAGCAAACAACATAAATACGTAATGTTACGATTAAATATTTAAATTTTATGGCTGCAAAACAATGAAACTGTTTCGTTTTATTACGATTTGATTATAAAAAAAGCATTAGTCTTAGAAAATCACTATGTAGTAAAATTCCTTCGAATGCCTTCCATATTTCCTTCCTTTTCACCTTTCCCTCCAAAGATATTGAACTATTTCACTTACCCTACGGCTTCATTAGGCCAAGTTTGCGATAAAAACGAAGGTAATCCGAAGCAAAAATCACCGTTTATATCGCGAACTGGGTCTAATGAAGTCGTAGGGTAAAAGGAAATTAATACAAGATGCATCTTTTTGAATTTTACCTTAGTCTATAACGTCTCATTCCTTTCAAAAGTCTAATGGCAGGTCTTGTGCTATCATCAGATCTTGTGCGGTCTTCGCTTACTCTTGGACTTGTCTTCAACAAAAAAAAATAAATCATTTATGGTTACAAGAAGCAACAACAATCAGTCCATAGACAAAGTACATTCGCTCAAAAGCGATTCGAAGTTCAAAAATGTATAAAACAATAACTCTCGTGTCACGACCATACATTTTTTTATTTCTATTTTGGATTCGTTTTGAAGCGAATGCAATGTGTACAGACGATCCTTCAATAGTTATTTTAGTTATGTTAGGAAGTACTTATAATAAGTGTAGTCTATGGGGATTAATATGACACCAAAAAAGTATCAAATTTCATTGACATTGTGGTGTACATATCTACGGCAAGGCAACATATTTTGCGAAACCCCTTGAATTTATTTTTTATCAGTGGTCCTAAAATTATCCATACCCTGAAGGAGACCCTGTATATGATAAACTAAAAAAACATTACTGATTACACAATGGTCTGCACTGCGAAAGGAAATAACATTATCGATTCAACAGTACCTGCCGCCGTAGCGAATGATGTTCCGCCTTCTTCGCCTTGTACCCTGAAATTATTTTATCATAGTCATTTCTATTATTACTACCTTTTCTTAGAATCATGGTAGATTACATAAGTCAGTTAACATGTTGGTCCCGGCGCCGGTCCCTGGTGACCGGCAGGGAACTTTCCGTGTGGCCGGCGCCGGTCCTTGGGGACCGGCACTAGAATTTTCGTTCTGCTGGCGCAGGACAAAGAATTTCTTATCTCATTCGTACTAAATTAATCTCCTGTATGCGATCGCATACAACATTGTATCGCTCGCCGGCTGCCGGCTGAACGGAAAGGACAGCAAATTCGGCGTCGGACTCAACGTGTCAAACACGTTCGGTGCCGAGTTGGCTGGTTAGTTTACTTTCATACAATCATAGCTCACTCAATCACAGTAAATACAAAAATTAGACAAACCTCTTAACGAGTTACGTTTGATCTTCGAAGCACAAAAACCGCCTTGCTTTTGAGACTGTAAAATAATAGACACCATTGTACTATAAGGGTTAAATAGGCCAAATAGCAAGGGTTAAAGGGTTAAAATTATCTAGGACTAAATGAAGTAAGTAACTTACCACAAATGCAGGGCACATATTAGTGTGGAGAAACTTTGAAGAGAACATTTCGTTGTAAGCCCTTTGAGACTGAAAATAAAAAAAAAAACACAGTTTAAATTTAAAAATGCAACATTTCTAAAGATACAAAGAACATTCTAGAAGCTTGTTAAAAGAGACAGAAGGGAAACGGTAGAGAACAAGATGAGAGTTCTATCTCTTGTAACAAAACAATATACTCGTAGGTACATCCAAAGATATATAATATGTACCAAAAATTAGTATAATATATCTTTGGGTACATCCCTATTTCGATAGAAAGTGCTCACGCTTAATAAAAAATTGTGAAAAGACTTTTGTTAATAAAACGGTAAGCTTACCTCTAATAGATATCTCGAAGGCGACATAATGTCACGACAACCTGAAAAATATTAATCCAATTTACTAATTTCATTTTAATAAACAAACAAAACGCTACAAACTTTATTATTTTAAGATATTTGGATAAGTATTTTGTTGATCTCTAGGATGGAAAATTTCGGCATATTGTCAATGATTTTTTTTAATTCACAGGGTTCCGTAGTCATGTCAGAACTGCCTGAATAAGGACTAAAAAACCTTTGGACAAACGAATAAGACAGTCGGACATTATAAAACTTATATTACGGAACCCTAAAATGACAGATATTATACGACGGAAAGCGAAACAACATTATAATTTAAAAATGTTCAATCTTTTTTATTTTGTAACAGACAGTGCTGACATAACCATTGAACTTTAATTACTAAGAAAAATCTATATAAATTAGTTATTTATATCTTTTTCTGTCTCAGACATAGCTTTCGTTGCGTTCGTCCAGTTATCATTTTCTACTCTCTTATTCCATGCACTAATAGATTCGCTTGCTTTTAATTTATATCATTAAAAAAAATGTTTTATATTTCTTGTGTCTTGACTTCAAATATTTTCTATAGTTGCAATTAATTCTTCTAAAATTATCTGTTTACGTCTTGTTCTAGTCCCATGCTTCACGAAGCTTGGAAAGATTTTTCATTGGCGTTTTACACTGTAGCTTGTATAATTTGTCACTTACCTGAATAAATATTAATTATAACATTAACTAAAGATTTCCTTAATCTCCAAATATGGATAATTTCAGTTAAAAATAAGTTTTAAACAATATAATTTCACCACAATTTTACACAAGTTACATGGCGTTCCACAAGGAGGTGAGTTTGGACCGCCTATGTTTCTTGTATCAAAATGACTTATTATAAACAAAATATTATAGAAAAGGTCACTACGCGGCAAAGTGAACTACATTAATAATTACTATATTCTAATTCGTTACTGTTTTTTAAGCAAGAACTACAATACATTTTTCGATATTAGAATTTCATATGTACATTTATCCGACGTACTTCGTTCTTCTTTACTTGCTCACTGAAGGAGCTACCATTTTCTTTATTTTTGAAACTCAACAATGCGCAGAAATAATATACTTTTTTCGAAATTTTTATAGTTAAAATGTTTGTTGAAGAAACTCAATATATTTCAAAGTCATTCTGTTCTTCGAGTTACACGTTACAAAATTATAACGAAGTGATGTTAATTAGTATAATTTTAAACATAGAAAATAAGAATAAAATGTAATAAATCAAGAGAATATTACAAACTACAAAAATGTTGTTTCGCTTTAGTCGTATAATATCTGTCATTTGTATAAACGTGTTCAATCCATTTCCATTAAGGCTTGTTAAAATTTAGCATTTTATTAGGGACAGTAAATACTGAATATTGATTGTTTTATTGCAACTTCACTTACAAGGTGGAATTATTTGTGTGCAACTCTTAAACGTGACCAATTTCCCTTCTGTACAAATACCTTTCTCACGCTTGCAACAAGGTTTCTTCTTCGGTATTTGATCACTTTTGCAAGCCTTCGTTACCGTGCCCACGTCCTTTAATCTCCTCGCTTTGGTACATGTCCCTTTATTAACTTTCTTTATGCGCCGTATCTTTTCAATTGATTTACAACAAGTCTTGCAAGGATGTTTTAGTTTCGCCACTTTCTCGCAATACTCTACGGCGACTCTACTGCACACTGTGCGTGATTGTAGAGTTGTGTCTGTTATTTCTTCGCTCGTGTAATCGCTGAATAGTGCATCATCGTCCAAAGAGTTGTCTGGGCTTTCCACTGCTTCTTTTTCTATTGAATTTCGAATATAAACATAAACGTTTTTTGTTGTTGAAATAACCTAACCTAACAAACGTAACGGCACTATAAAATTAAGCGTATAATTTTATTCAGGTTCTAGTTTTGAAAGTTTCATAACAATTATTAGAAAGCGAAGTCGTAATTCTAATGAGGCTAAAATTTCTACAAGTGTACAACTTACCTTTCAAGTTTGGATTTATAATGTCAGTGCTGCGATAGCAACGTGTGCCGTGACATTGCGTGGCGCACGTACAGATAGGACACCTAATGTCTACAGCAACATCTAAAGCAATTGTAATAAAAGCCATAAGAGACAAACACAGTTTAAAAGAGCCTGAAGTTTTAAATAGAGTATAGGAGAAGGGGACAAACGAGCAGCGGATCACCTAATATTAATTGATCATCGGATCTTCTGGTTCTTCATAGGCCTATGGATGAAGAACCAGAAGAAACGGAGTTGGAATTAAGATTTACTAATAGAAAATAACGATGTAACTTATTGACCCATTAGAGACTTAGATTAACATAAATCGTTGGTTGCAGAATTAAATTAAATTAGTGAAAGTGACTTCATCACATTATCAAATTCTGCCGCCAACGATTTTATGTTAATCTAAATCACTGCCATTTTTTGAATTCATATATTTTTTATTAATGAACTTACCACGAGTTGCTGTCTTATCTACCTTTCTTGCGTCGGTACACACTTTTGGTTCACACGGGTCAGACTTTGCTTTTTTAGGTACTTTAATATCTGAAACTGCATTAGATGGCGTTGTTTCTTTAGATGGTACTGCTTTTGCATTACTTTTCACGTTATTTTCATTTTCTTGTTTTCTATAGTTACATGGTGCGGATTTATTTCTTGTTTTCGATGTTTGTCTCGAAGGTGGTCTCATACGACTGTCGTTGGACGAAGATCGGAGCCTTCCCCGGGATGTTTGGGTGTCACTTATAGACGTATTAATTTTAGCTCCACGAACTTCGTCCCGTCTTCTCCTTCTATCTATTGTTGATATTTTCTTCGTATCTGATACAACGGAATTTTTAATGTTATGCTTCGAAGGTTTATCACAGGATACTTTTGGTTTTAATGTTGGTATCGGTTTATTTTTCGGTTTGCAATCGTCTGTATGTGGTTTCTTTACTCTGTGTGCTGATGATGATTTATCTACTTTCTTTTTATGTTTTTCTTTTGACACCGATTGCTGTGGTGCGAGCAGCGCCCCAGTACATCCACATTCTCTGTTAAAATCAATATTGTATTAATGTTTGAAGCTCGTTGAAAATCTTTCTAACCCAATCTCATGTCCAGTTACTTACTGTGAAATAGATTTGACGGATTCCTTAGGTTTCACTTCTATAACTCTCGTTTCTGAAAACAAAAAGCTTTTAAAAATTTGAAAAAGAATCTACTTAGCTGATATACAATTACTACAAAGTAAAATTGAGTTGGGATATAATATTAACGCAGTTTTATTTGACATAAGCTTACTTTGAGTAGTTTCTTCTTCACATTTCTTTACTACAGTTTCAGGAAGGCAGGCGCTGGGTGGCTCTCTGTAAGACATTTATTAATTCTTAGGCTTGCATATAGTTCAGGAATCAATACCTACTTTCAAATTAGAGTGTATTGTGAAACTATCCATTATGGAATGTGATTAAGTGATAATTTTCCACTTACATTGTTTTCACTTTTGAATTTACAGTCACGCGTCTATCCGAATCTGAAACAAACTCATCATGATCATCATCCTGTTCTTCTCCCTACGGAGAGTCGAGACAGTCGAGTATGTACTACTCCTCCATACTTCTCCATTAGCTGGCATATCTAGATTCCTCCTTTCTAATGTCTTTAGTAGGTTTGTGGTTTGCTTTATAGTCGATTAGTCGGTCCCCAGTCTGCTCACCGTAGGTAGTTCGCTTGCTAGTAATGAAGGATAAACTTCTAATAACCTTTACGTCTCGGCAACTTTTCAGGTTTGGTGTCTGGGCTGCATTTCTTCTCACTATCACATGGCGATGGAAAGCAACTGCCGCGTTCGCACGTATCCTTCTTTGTCGGCGCCGTTGTCGTCCCTGGCGGTGGTTTGTACGGGACGCATCCCCTCGGTTGATATTCTTGGTCCCGATTACGTCTGTAGTAAAACCAAGATTACCACTATTTTACCAAGGAAGTAACTGAGTAGGAATAAGTATATATTTGGGTATCGATAGCCGATGAACTAGGCTAGATCTAGAGTGTGGGGTGGCAGCTGTCATTAATATGGTCTTATTTCAAATAGTTTTTTTTTTTATATCTGTTTTACATCTTATGATTCTATAGGGGGGTGGGCAAAAGCCGTAATAACCCCCAGTAGCCCAAATCAAATTGAGGACTTTATAGATTTGATTCATATCTTTACAAATTAAGTCCAGTCTTACGAAAGTACTTACGAATCACTGGGAAATCTTTTAGTGGAAGTCTCTTCACGTCTTGACTCCACACCTGAAAATATCTACACTTATAACTTTGTAACTTAAGTGGACGTTGATTTAATTTACAAGTGCTGTCCCATTTCTCGCATTAAATAATTGCGAGGCGCCGTGCGAGAATAAGCCTCATTAATTTGTTTTAGAGCATAAATTATTTCGTCATAATTTCATACAAACTAAAATAAATTATATAGAATTTGTTAAACATTTTGTATTGATGTTTAAATTCAAAAATGTTGGTGGTTCGTTGCACGAGCGCCGAAATTAAAAAAAAGCCTATGTTACTCGGGGATCATGTAGCTCTCTGACAGTGAAAGATTTTTGAAATCGGCCCAGTAGTTTTTGAGTTATTTCAATATATACAAAAATACAAATCTTTTCTCTTTATAAAAATATTATACAGACCACATGACAGTTTCTCCGGGAATATCTGTGAGCGATCGCATTTCTTTCCTTTCCGTTTGGAGCTTGGCTTGCAGGGTCCGTGACAGGAGCTCTTCTTATTACAACCTCGTGAATAATTCCTTTTCAGTTCATCAATCGAACAGCATGTGTCCGCGTCTGATACGAATATCGCATGTTTCGATTCGTTGTATCTGGTTTAAAGGAATTAATAATTTAGTTTTTAAATGTATGTGGGAATGGAACGTAAATTGTATGCTTGAAATGGAATTAAACGGAAGTGTGAGCGAGGCGGTGTGCGAGCGAGATGGAATGAGAGTGGGAGAGTATCCGGCGAAGCGCGAACGACGACTGACGACGAACGACGACCTCTATCTTGTCCGATTAAAGTGATATTCTTCAAAACTTGTATTTTACTTGAAATCGATCATCCCCTTTTCTACACGAATGGACATTTATGCTGTTGCTACCACAATGACGTTTATCAATAGTCTGAAAAGGCTTCAGCCTTCAGCTAGCAATCTACCGTCCAGGGCTTCAGCCTAGAGCAGTAGATTTTTGGAGGGTCGCAAATTTGCCAATAATTATTTACCCTACTTGCCTATTCGCGGCAAATGTGCAAATCCGCCACTGAATAGAGATTAAAATATTATTCTATATATTTATAGAGAGATGTAAGTGCCACTTCCAATCATTTCGTTTAGTCTTCTTTCCTTTGCATTTTTTATACTTTGTGTTGCTATGTTATTGAAACGTTCTTAGTAACATTTTTAAGTTTTACAGTTGGATTAGTTTCGGGCCTATGAGAGGTCTTCTCTTAGGTTAAGTCCGAGTGCCAAAACGAGGCCCAAAACTAATCGGCACTTAGGTCAATATAAAAATGTGAGTTAAGCGTTTAATTAGCTGTTGTAATACCAAAAAAGCTTGTAAATTCATGCATAACTAATTGTTTTTAGGTTAGATTATTTTACTCACGCGGATCTCATTTTCGTTACTGCAGAAACGTATTTGTCGATCTCTGTAAAATAATACATTTCAAGTAACAATTGTAAATATAAACTTTTACTAGTATTTTCTACATCCATACAATAATGCATTATCTATAGTTACTTCTAGAATTTCCGTTGATTTCCACTATATGTAAAATATACGTTTTTATCGGGAACTCGGTCTAATAAAGCCGAAGCATTAGAACCTTCTTACACAAGGATACGCAAAGGTAACTTTAGTTTGTAAAGCCTTATTCGCATCAGGATAGTATTTTAGTGGAGTAGCAAGTATCCGAACAAAAGATTTACGAATCTATTCTAGTAACCTGTTGCTGTGCGGACACGTTTAGTTATTAAATTGCTACCCAAGTGGGTAGATTTAGGCTTAAACGAGTCCGTACACTAGTAAATCCTTTATTCGGATAAATGCTACTTGCTACTCGACTAAAATAGGTACTGGTGAGTACAAGGCTTAAGCAACTTGAGTAATCTTATAGAGGTTAGAATAGAGCAGTGGAAACCAAAGCTTTGTGAAAACTGTTCTTACTTTGGAACTCCGATCCTGTCGTACATCCAGTGGTTTTCAAATTTCGTTCTTTTTTTCTCTCTTGAAATTCAGCGATCAAGTGATTCCTGTATTGAACACAATAACATTAAAGTATTATTTATTGTTTTCATTATTTTTTAAATATTTTTATTTTTATTTTATCGACAATTCTTTGATTGGTGTGCTTTGATTTTGTGTTGGTATTTTTTTTTGTTTTAAAGATTTCGAATTAGTGTCACCTATTTTAATACGAAAAAAATATGAAATAACTTACGGTATAGGTTCATCAAGTGATGGGAGAGAATTGACTGAAAAAAAAAATATTTGTATTTATAGACATTAAAGTAAAGTAAAAAGTAATTTATTTTGTACATTTCATAATATTACCTGATGGTATTTCAGGAATTTCAGCTTTCTCAATCTGTTCGACTCTAAAGCAAAAAAAAAAACAAATTAAATAAAAAACGTTTTAATGCTACGTCTTTGTTTGAATCCGGGCCCTTTATACTTACAGTGTAGCTGCTTCCATACTTGTTTTATTTTTAATTGGTTCTGTAAATAGAAATAACAATTAATTTTGCACTGCACTTAAACCTCGTTCGCATTAGGATAGTATTTTAGTCGAGTACCAATTAGTAAGTCCGAACAAAGGATTTACTAATCTACTCTACGAAAATGTTGCTGTTCGGACACGTGTAAGCCTTGTACGCTTCAGGATAGTATTTTAGTAAAGTAGCAAGTAATTGAGTAACTAAACGTGCCCAAACAGCGCCATATTAGTAGAGTAGATTAGTACATCCTTTTTCGGATACTTGCTACTTGTTTAAAATACTATCGTGGTGTGTTTTAAGGCTTTATGAGTTAAGTGGTTATTCAATATGAGTAATCTACACTAAGTGTGTCTCACAGTTGCCAATTAAAACAACTCAGAAATACGTATGTTGTGTATGAAAGAATTGCGTGAGGGAGTTAATTTAGTTATTAGAGATGTATGGAAGAGTAAAATGACGTTAAATTTCACTGTAAATTACTCGTACTTACTTGTCCTATATTCTGCATTTAAATCGTCATAAGATGAATCAGGAACTATCTGGTCTTTACTGCAACAATAAACAAATTAAAAACGTATAAAACTAGCCAACGATGGTGACTCCGTCCGCACGGACTTAAATCTTAATCCCTCTTATTCCGAAAAAAAAAATAAAGTACTGCGATAAACGAGGACCAATAAGTTGTCGATTATACGATACTGGAGGACACTCGGAACTAAATAAGATAGACCAGGTGTCTTATTGGACCAAATTATGTATATGATACAAAAGTAGCAGGAACAAAGATGTTCTGTATATTGAATGCATTTTATGAATGCACCAGTACCAAACGTAGCAAGTACAACAGTAATAACGCTCATTCTCGTTTCGGAATAAAGGTGTATAAGTAGTCTATGTATTCTTCTATTCTGTTCTGCATCTGTTCAAAATTTCATTAACCCTTAAATGCATGATTTTTGTTTTATGTTTAAAAAATATATTCGTGTAATAGACATATATAGACTGTCTAGAAAGTGTATGTATTACTGTTTAGTATGTTGTTTAAAAACAACATTATGCATTTAAGGGTTAAAACAAACATTTATCCAAACTTTAGATTTTTTAATATGACTAAGATTGACAAATATTCATTTTCCCTATAATCATGTCACAATAACAAATAACATAAATACTTACAATGTCGGTGCAACACAGCTGGGTGTACTCCGTACTATAAAAAATAAAAAAAGAATGTCTAAACAGTGTCTAAAAATGAATTAAGACGAATTATATGAGGTACAATTTCTATGTCTATACTAATATAAAGAGAGAAACTTTATATTTTTGTGTGTATTGAAATAACTCAAAAACTACTAGGCCGATTTCAAAAATTCTTTCACCATTGGAAAGCTACATTATCCCCGAGTAACATAGGTTATATTATTTAATTCCATGCGGACCAAGTCGCGCACAACAGCTAGTTAGAAATATAGCAAAGACCACATATGACCTATATTTATTCCTAGGTCTATCTCTACCGGTATACCTCCAACATTAATACTGCTCTCCTTGTTACATGCCATACTTTCCTAGTAACGTGTCCATTACGCTATTAAGCCTTGTATACACCAGAATAGTATTTTAGTCAAGTTGTAAGTATTTTAGTAACTAAACGTATCCGAACAGTAACATTTTAAGAGTTGATCAGTAAATCCTTTGTTCGGATACTTGGTATTTGCTACTAAACTAAAACACTGACCTAATGCGAAAAAGGCTCGCTATTAGCGTTTAATAAAATTCATTTCTTACCATTGTCTTCATATCGACGTAGATCCATTTTGCTTAAGTTAATCGTGTGACGTTCATCGGTTTGATCGTAGGATTTCTTCATTCTTAATCTAAAAAAAATATTTGTAGAATTTCTTACTTATTTTACAGAGTTACCGCTCTTTAAATAAAACCATAAGAATAAAGTCTTCTTCGCACCAGGATAGTATTTAGTCACGTAGCGAGTATCCGAACAATGGATTTCCTAATCTGCTCTACTAAAATATCGCAGTTTGGACACGTTCATTTACTAAGTTACATGCTACTCGCTAAAATACTATCCTGGTGCGTACAACTATAACTTGGTTTATTACTTCCGAAAATATATTCTTTGAGATTAGGATAAATGTATTAAATTAATGTTACAGCAAGCAACTTTGTATTTTTGTATATTTTGAAATAACTCAAGAAATACTGGGCCGATTTCAAAAAAAATCTTTCACCATTAGAAAGCTACATTATCCCCGAGTAACATAGGCTATATTATAGAATTCCATGCGGACAAACTCGCGCACAAAAGCTAGTGCTAAATAAAAACAAAAACATACTTACGGAGTGTTATTATTTTTCTGACCAAGTTTTTTCTTTTCTGCAAACGAAAACTACGTTATCTTGATAACCTTATTTATTTCCTTATTAAATGAAACTAAAATTTAGTACAATTTATTGCAAATATCTAATATAAAAATCAATAAATCAGGCAATATGTTCCTTGCACGTTTCCAATCTACTACGAAACTTTTTGACAGAAACTTTTAAAAAAGTCAAGTTGTGGTAAAAGTGTTTAACACATACTGCACTGACAGTTCCTGCAGACAGAGAGGGCGCTGGTGTCGATACCGACAGCGCCGACAGTCGTGGTCGACAATGTCTGGATGATAGGCGATGATGACAAGCAACTGCCGTTCACTCGGGTACCACTACGAGAGAACAAAGTTTTAAAAGAGAAGGAGGCAAACGAGCAACAGTTATGTCTTGTACGCACCAGGAGAGTATTCTAGTCGAGTAGCAAGTAGCAAGTATCCGACCAAAGGATTTACTAATCTAGTCTACTAAAATGTTGCTTTTCGGACACGATTAGTTACTAAATTATTATCCTAGTGCGTAGGTTTAGGCTTAAAGACCGAACAGTAGTAAATCCTTCGTTCAGATAAATGCTACTTGCTACTCGACTAAAATACTATCTTGGTGCGAACAAGGCTATAGGGAGGAGTAGGCTCTCTTTAGTTTAAAGAAGTCCTTAATTGAATAAAAATAATTGAAAAATATTTTTTATTGTGACGAATACTTGATTTTTCATTTATTAAAGTGTAGTCTGATGACTTTACTTACTGTTTGTTTATAGTTTCCACGACAGTTTTGATTTTCCCTGAAAAATAAAAAATAAATTATACTTTAAAATCTTAAAACGCTGCCGGATTAATTATAAACTGACCATCGAGACTTTCAACTACCGTAACATATAAACCACGTTTCAGAATTAAGCCGATCGTGCCATTAACACAACCAGCGAGTTCGCTTTCGAATACATAAGCATTTAACGTGTTAAACACTCAACTAACCGCATTGACAGTTCCGCCACGTAGTCTGCAAATAGCCACGTAAGTCGCTACTCTTGTTGGTGCTCACCCACGCCTTCGTCTGCGCCTGCGAGTTGCTAATGCCAAGACAATAGTAAAACAAATAGTATACTTCCTAACAGAGTTATTTTTAAATTGTTAAAACTTTCGTTAGAGATTATTGCACTTTATTTATTTAAAACGGCTAATAACTCACGTGCAATTATCGGAGACGGTATCGACTAGTTTCGGACTCTTCAGGAGTCCATCATCAGGGCGAGTGCTTATTTTTCGGTGGTAGCGGTCGCGGCGCGTCTCGCATACCAGCGGCGTAGCGCGCGGTTTGAAAAATAAGATGAGATGAGAGCAAAAAATAAGCACTCGCCCTGATGATGGACTCCCGAAAGAGTCCGAAACTAGTCGGCACCGTCACCGAAAATGGCACGGGAGTTTTTAGCCGTTTTAAATAAATAAAGTTCTTTTTGTTATTAACAGTATATCATACTTATTGAATTAATCCAATGTGACACTATGAACTTTACAAAGTTTACAATCTGAGTTTAGTCAGTTGTAAAAAACTGATGACTTGGTACAGGGTGACGATATGTTGTAATTTTTTCTTTCTATATTCGACTTTGAAAGTAAAATAAGTAATGTCTAATGAATACCAAAACTTGAACTACCCTAAGCAATTATTAAAAGTAAAAATAAGTGCTTATAAAAAAAACTTACTGCGTTTGCGATTCTCCATTAGATTTTTCTGCGAATGAAAAACAAAGGTTGCATTTGTATCACTCAAATATACTTATTAAGAAAGCCTACACTAATATTATAAAGATAGAAACTTTGTATTTTTGTACATATCGAAATAACTTCAAAACTAGTGGACCGATTTCAAAAAAATCTTTCACCGTTGGAAAGCTACACTATCCCCAAGTAACATTGGCTATATTTTTGATTCCACGCGGACGAAGTCGCGAACAACTATTACGATTTTAAACTGCAGGTCCCGGGTATGAATCCCGCCATGTATCAATGTGTTTTTTGATTTTCGATTTTCATATGTACATATTTATTTACCCGACCCTCTTAGGTGAAGGAAAACATCGTGATGCAACATGCACATATCGGCGAAGCAATACAAAGATATACGAGTATTTATTCACTCGAAATACGCGCTAGTTGTGGAGTTGCGGAAAATGGAGCCCTGCATGCACGACCCAAGGGTCGAACCTTACCTTACCTTTACTATTTTATAAAGGGATTAACAGCTAAATTACTAACCACATTGACAATTGCGACACAATGACCTGAGGTATCCTTTAATTTCTTCAGTCTCGACGTTATGTGTCGGCCATTGCTGAAGCGTTTGGGTGGGAACTTGACTAGAAATAAAACACGTTATTTCAATTCATTCATTGAACTAAAATTCAACACCAGGAATGTAGCATTATCCCCATTTACAGTAACTATAAGCTACAAAGTTTTAACTTCCTACAGAAGGAGGTTATTATTTTTTTTTATTTATGTACAAGAATTACGCAGCGAGTTATGTTCCGATTTACGTGATTCTTTTTTGTTTGATGCAAAATCGCTGCCATTTGGTCCCATTTTAATGTCAGAAAAAACTATTCAGTAGTTTTTGAGTTACTCCTAATGTTATCAAGTAGTCAGATCTCTTTTGTTAACTTTGTTTCGTTCTTACTTATTCAATTTAGCTTTTGCCTTTTCTTCGTTACATAAAATTAACTCCAAATCAATTTAACTAACTCACCATACGTTGTAGCTTTTTCTTTTCTTATCTGAAAAATAAACGTATACTAATATTATAAAGGGAAAAGTTTTTTTGTACATTTTGAAATAACTTAAGAACTACTGGGTCGATTTCAAAAAATCTTTCACCATTACCTATAAAGCTACGTTATCACTGAGTAACAAAGTTTTTTTTATATTCTTTTAAGTACATCGATTTTCTTTATCATTTCGTTTAGTTAAATTATGAATTTTCAGATCTTAAACAATCTAGTTTAGAAAAACTTACGGCACTGACAGTCATTACAAGGGCCATGCTTCGATTTCTTTTGATCTTTATGATACAAAATACATCGCGGTCTTATTGAAGTTTCTCCTGATGCAGTCTCTCGTGTCCCTTGTGACGCTTTCTTCATACACATTGTACAATCTGAAGTCTCATTATTGCAAGGAGAACTCTCTGATTGACGCTTCTTAACCGCACAATGACTAGACAAATTATGATAATCATAATTAATACTAAGAAAAAACTAAGCTTTAAGAACTTCGTGCGTTTGGTGTACGTGTGTTTCGGTGGTACTTACTCCGTAGGTGATTTCTTGGAACATTGCACCTCACTTGGACACTTTCTTGATTGTCTGCATGGACGTTTTAACGACCTAGAATTTGGGAATTTAATCTTACATCTTATATAGCAAAAGTTACAATGGATAGATATTTGTTTGAAGGTATCTTTGAAACTGCTCAACGGCTCTTTATGAAATTTTGCACAGATGTACAACATAGTATGGAAGAACACATCAGCTTACTTGGAGAGGGAGTCGTAGGCAACAGCTAGTACAATTACACAAATCTATCAGTAAAGTTCCACTGCAGCAACATCAAACATATTGCTATCTCAGTTTTATCAACGAAGTAGAGTGGGGTAACTATAATATAAACGTTAACGAATATTAGATACTTACAAGGAGTCCATAACATCGGCTGACGATGGATATTCAGTCAACCGAGACAGACAAGAACCTCGTTGCCCCAAATCGCACCTAAGAAGATAACAACTTCAGTTTCATCTACCATTGTTTTACGATGCAAAGTTTAAACCAGTTGTAGAGAAATAGGTACAGGCCAGGTTAACCAAAGTACATTCGCTATGAAGCGATTCTATAGCGGACGTCAAAAATATACGGAACTGACAATGACGTTCGATATCTCATAAGCGACAAGCACATAACTTTTCGAATGTCAATGCAACTTTCATACATTTTTGTCGATTCCATCAGCGATATCGCCAATCGAAAAATACTTTAGGTTTCTAAAGCGGTTTCTAAAATGGGGTCTAAAGCTAATAATTTCAGATCTTTCTTTTATACAATTACTCACGGGGAACAAGGATTTCTTGGTCTGCGTGCAATCAGGCGATTCCTGGAAGAAATTTACTATTTAACATGGCAATTGATAAAGCGTTCTGCGTAAACCATATACCTAAAAGAAATTCAAATCGATTTGCCACAGAGCGATACTAATCAGATCTAGGATAGGTTATCTATTTGTACTGCTTTTTTATGAGATTCCATTAAGGGGTTCGGAGCCTACCCTAAGATGACTAGGACAAGTACGCTGGCCCAGTGCGGTACTTCACTCATATTTTTGAATTTCTTCGCTGATATGTGCATACATCACAAATCACAATACTTTCTTTCATTGTAAGAGCGTCGGGTAAAGTTGTTATGGTGTGATTTAGTTCGAATTATATTTGTGGCCTATATTGACATATTGGATCTTTAAATTTTTGTGTTTTTTTAGTAGCCTCTCGTTGCGTCCCTCACCTAGAACAACGGGTCTGTGTTGGTACATACGTAGATGGCGTTGACGCTTGTGTTGGCTGATATACTGTCGTCTTGCGTTTCGGTCTGAAAATAAACAATGACAAACATTTGGCAAACTATATTAAACCAAACGTATGTTATCCCTCTGTTTTTCAAAGAAAATGAGAGGGATGACGATGTTTTTGTAGACATTTCGGCAATAGAATGGATATGGAATAAATATATCCTTTGAATTAAATATTTTTTTCGTATTTTAGTACTTTAGTAAGTACCTTAACTGCCACACCCAAAGTCATTTAATCGTTTAGCGTAAGAGATATTCACTAACGGCCGAATGTTCAAACGCCCCTCAAATTCAAGCGTCGCTTAAAATCTATGTGGTGTCATAATTAAACGAGGTCGCCGTAGAATTTCTAGTTAAAGCGTGGACCTAACATGCAAGACGCTCTTAAATATTTGAGTGGCGTTTGAAAATTCGGGTGTTAGTTACTTATAATACCGTTAGTAATTCGTTTCATAACTTAAAGTAATCAAATAAAAAAGTATATCTAACTCACCTACGTGTTTCACTTTGTTTAGATTTATGAAATTGATTTTTTGGATAACATTCAACTTTGTGTGGACTATCACATTTCTTTCTATAATCATTTTTACTCGGAGGAATAATTGTTACTTCATCTTGGCTAAAATAATGCAATAAACTTGAGTCATTTTACTACAAGGAAAATTCTTGCACAAAAAAACCCTGCATTTACACGAACGCTTTTTTAACGCGCGCTAAAAAGCAGTGAGACAGAACAAACGCATTTCCATTTAACTTTACAAGGCGTGCTTTTAAATTTTAATCGCGCAGCGTTCGATTTTGAGTGCTGGACGAACGAAACAAGAGTTTACGGCGATCGTTTAAGCGAAGGCGTTAAAAAATCTGCAACGCCGACTTTAAAAAAGCGTGCGTGTAAATGCAGGCCTAAAAGAATTTAATTCACTTACTCGTCAGAATCATCTGAATCTGTACATTCATCATCCTTTGTCATCATCACGTTCCGACCCTCAAAGGCACTGTAACAAAAGTAGTTTTTTAGTTTCTCTGAAAGTATTAAAAATTTAAAATTTGTTTATTGAACTATTTTACGTCAATAACAAATAAATTACCAGTATTCTAATACTATTAATGTGGGAATGGAATGTACTTTAATTTAAGATTATACCTACAGTTAAAGGTCTTATTAAAAAGTTACGCTGACGATCAACGTTGTTGATCAAAAAGACTGCTTGAATGTTAGTAATTAGTCAGTTTTATTACAAAGTTGAAATTAATTACAAAAAATATACGTTGCAATTTATACAAAATAGATACTTACACATCCTCGTCCGCGGCCCAGTGCGGTGATTGAAACGCTGAAGTTTCTATTATGTCCGATATTACTTTAGTCAGAACTCTAGTAGAAGAAAATAAATCTGGTCAAAAATATGTTAGTAATAATTATTCAATCATAACAAAAACGATAAAAAATTTAGGAAACTAGCTGTTACCCGTGACTTCGTCTACACGGGGTTCAAAAGATATATAGCTTTTGTCACCCGGGAGTAATGTAGCTTTTCGACAGTGAAAATTTTTCAAATTGGTTCAGTAATTTTCGAGCATATTCAATGCAAACAAACAAACAAATACTAGCCTAAATTCAATCTATTACGGAAACACCTGAGCGGGAGATGGGCGGCCCATTTTCCACTTTTATACGAAACTGCATACTTGTGTCCCCACCAACAAAGAGAAATGAGAAATGACAAAAAGAGCTGAAATGTGCTTGGGAACTGAGCTATGTCCGAGCTGTGGCAAATAAGACTGCTGTGTAATACCGTTGGGCTCGCTTAGCTTAGCTCTTTGTTGGTGGGGCCCCCACATTATTCTTTTGCGGTGTGCGCTCACCTTTACAAAATTAGGCTCATCCTTCAATTTTTTTTTGTAAAACCAAAGATAATATAATTTCCAAACAATATTAAAGTACAAACCGTTTATACCACCAATACTTAACTATATTATTTAAAATACTCACTTCTCTTTCTGTGACTTCTTACCTGAAATTTAAAGTAGCAAGTAAAGCTAATGTAACTATGGAAAAAATGAAAATTTTTGCTTCGGCGTAAGGCCGTTTTTTGTGTGACATCAGTCTAATGAAAAGCCTTAGAATATTATTATAAACAAGTTTTATACTCACGGGTTGGTTTCGTATTGTGGCATTTACTCCTCTTGTTCGAAGGACACGAACAACATCTATGATAAACGTATACATTTAGAAAACAATAAACCTTTACTGTGGATAGATTAATACTATAAATATGAAAGGTAGATGTATGGATGTTTGATTGAAAGTATCTCCGAAACTGATAACCGAATCTTGGTGAAATTTTGCACAGATTTAGAATATAGTATGCAAAACATGGGCTAATTAAAAATATTTTATTTGGTAAAGAGGCACTTGAAAGGGACAAGGATAAATGCTCAAATTAAAGAAGAGGTACCAGGAGAACATAAGTTGAATGTATGAATTTGAAGAAAGGTTTATATGGGATAAATTTGATTTCACTTACGAGGATTTGCTGCATGAGACACGTGATGATTGAGAGGACAACGATTTGTTGTCAGCTGGAAAATTATTATTAATCAAAATACTACTTAGAATTCTCGTATAGCTAAATACTGTATTCAGAGGTCAATGACTTTGTCTATTTATTTAATTAAAATAATAAACTCACAGCAACCATTGCAGTCCATCGATGTGATACCGTACGCGCGAGATGGTACGCGCTCGAACAACCTATTATGATTATAAATATATTATTTTCCATCACATATTCTTTTTTTTTATAGGTGAAGGGGGAAAACGGGCAGCGGATAGATTAAATTAATTGACCCGACGCCCATGGAGATGTCCATGCAAAGCCAGAGGAACCACAGATGTGTTGCCGTTTTCTTGAAGGCCCCTAAGTCGTAACCGTTTGGAAAAACCTCTTCGTTGTGGAATGCCAACCATTGAGGTGGTGAGGATGAAAGTTGGCAATCTGTCTACTCGTACGTTGGCGATATAATTAATTGAATACATATCTTCAATAGTTAACATTTGAAATTCAAAGAATTTTCGCTATAGAGAAACAGTAAAACTCATAACAAGTGACATGACGTTAACATCACCGGAGGTTGGATTACCAACCTTTTGATCCCCACCCCCTTAAGGTGTGGTTGTTATTCGGTGCGCCTATAGATTAATCTCTCCCCTGCCCCCTGACACTGTATTTAACTATTTATAGTTTGGTAAGAGATAGATAGTTACTTTGATGTGGTGGTGTAAACGTTGCGTCGCATCTCATGGCTCCAAGACTCACCAATCTCACTTTCGCTTTGCACATTCCAAGTGCACGACCTGAATAAATACTATATCACTACATCAAACCTTTGCTAGCGGGCCCTAGTAAGTAAATATAAATGTTTAGTATCGCTTCTCGTTGAATGTCCTATGCTGAGATGTAAAATCTTCATGTGTGGATTTAGTTAATAGTTTCTTTGTGATTGTAAAAGGTAAAAAAATAATATTTACTGGAAATACTCACGCCGATCTGGCTCTGGACATTTTCGGGAAGGAGCTTGGTAATGGAGATTGAATCATCTTCGTGTAAGTTCTACCTCCTCTAAGACTGCACCGAGACGCAGTTCTCACGTCGTCCGCGATGAAATCTAGGAGTATATTATAAATTAACTTGCTGTTTCTCGCGATTACGTCTACGCGGAATTTAAAAATATAGCCTACATACTAAGTGATAATGTAGCTTTTCAATGGTGAAAGAATTTTTGAAATCGGACAAGTGGTTTTTGAGTTATGTCAAAAAATACAAAAATAAAAAAGTCCGCGTTATATTATACTTTGATTTTTTTCTAATCCTCATTAAAAATGTTCTTTTTACACATGTTTAAATATCTTTGGTCTTAGCCCAACTTACCTATGTCCTCATCCGTTGACATTCGAGTATCGGACTTCATTTTTGTTAATTTTGTTGTTCTTTGCGTTGGCGATGGTGGGCATTGACATATACTGAGAAATAAAAAAAACGCTAAAGTATTTATTTTTATTTATCTTCAGTCACCGTTGAACGTTAAACAGAGAAAGCAAATAATCTGACTGCAAGTATGTAATTAAATGTTGACACAAAACTTACGCTGTTTTCGTTTTTGGTTTTGAATTTCTACACTTTTTTGCATCACCCCTGCGAAATAAAAAGAAACTAAATTTTAAATCCAATTATATTTCTCTTAATTACAAAATAAATGTTCTTTCAATAACAAAAACTCACTTCCCAGTCCCCTTCGATGCCTTCTTAGCAACCTCCGCTGTGAAAGTTAACAATTATTATTTCAAGCCAACTCTTATAAAAATGATGGAAAATTTAATAAAAAAAACTTACCGCATTCACAATCAACTTGTTCTGTGACATCTAAGCCTCGTTTTCTGTAAAAAATAATAATAATAAGGTAGTCATCAAAAAGGTTATTTCAGTTGGAGTCAAAGAAAATCGTATAAGACTAAAAAGATAGATTAATAGAATATCAGCTTACTTACGACGCTTTTCGAGGTTCATCCCGCACTTTACGTTCCCTTCTACTTAATTCTTTCCGTTCCAATCTTTCAGGCACATTTATTGGTACATTCTGAAAATCTCGTCTCTCCGGACCCAATAACCTATCTCGATTTAAATAGCTTTCTTGGATTTCATGAGGTATTCGAGAGTTGCGTCTCTCAAAGTTAGCATATCGGTCTTGACCGAGAAGTCTATCATAGATTGGAGAAAATCTATCGTAAGACGTTGGGTGTCTGTCATGATCTAGGTTTCTGTCATATACTGAGTTCCGACTAAGGATTCTTTCGATATTAGAATTACCGATTCTCTCATTAGTCATTTGTCTATCGTTGCTGGGGTATCTATCTCGACTCATGACCCGACTAGCAATTCTTTGTGGGCTGGTGTACACGTCACGACTATTTTTACTCATTGGACCTTCATTACTGGGACAATGGCGTTCAGTTTGAAAACAAGACTCGTAATTTTCACTTTTATTAGTGCTAGAATTTTTCGCTGTTCTTTTCCTAATCTTTGTTAAACTATCTCGTTTCGGTACACCTTTATTTATACGATTATCGAGTCTGTTTCTATTATCTTCTCTTTGCAATCTACGTTTTCTTTCCATTTCTAAAGCTTCATTTTCTGAAAACAAAACATTAAATAAGAGTGGTTAATTTTAGACAGTTGTGCTCAGAACTTATTAATCAATTTTACCTTGACAATGCTTTTGGTACTGCCTTTCCCAATCACTTCCAGCTTCTTCATAATTATTTGTTCCACTAAAACACGTACATAGAAAAACGTTTAGAGGAAAGCAAATTGACAAAAACTTAGACAAACTTTTACTTACGTAGTGGCTACTGTTCGTTGCCTTGTTTGAAATGATGAACTATGTTCGTCGACTAAAACCACATAAAGGACTTTATAAAGGAATAAACAAGTTTATGTTGATTATTGTTAAGAAATATAAATTCCAGAACCTTTATTTCTTGGTGAGCCAAGGCCTAAAGTTTCTGGGTGGATCAGCAATGTAGGATCCTCTGGGCAATTTGTTTCATTGTGCATTGGTCGCAACATATATGGTTTCTGGTGGTTGGACCTGAAAATGTATTAGAATGTTTCAGTTCAATATTAAGCCTACAAGCTATTTCTAAATTGAATGTGGACGGATACAAAGGCAGAGGAAGGCTAGAGAAAGAATGGATGGATTCTGTGAAAGACATGCTAAAAAAAGGGGTAAATCCAGGAATGACGGCTGATAGGAAAGTATGGAGGAATAGTATATACTGTGCCGACTTGCCATAGGGACAAGAGCACGATGATGAAGCTATTTCGAATTTAGTAGGTATTATTTTTTAGATCAGTAATAGTTTAACTTACATTTGAACTTTTCTTGGTGTATATGTGGAACAAGTTTTATCTGTAAGAGATTTAGAAATTTCGTGTTAGTCAGAAATAATAGTACAATTAATGAAGCCATTAACTTACTATAAACTTAAATAACTTACTGAGTTCCATTTGTTTATGACATGTAGATGATACATTTCTTCCTTGTAAATATTCTGATGGCTGGACGCCTTGTTCTACAGGCCTATATACCGTCTCTACAAAATGACTGGAGCCGACCCTGAGACATCAATAGTATAGATTACTATTAAACATACACGGCGAAAAGATTACCCTGACATTTGTTAAGGGTTTTCTCGTCTTATTAAGTCTTTCAATAAAGACAACTACATTGTCGTCTTTAAAATGGAAGATGCCTGATTGTACACGAATTAACTTACGTTTAGTAAGTTTTAAGTATTAGGTTGTTCGGAAAGTCATAGTTAATATCTAAAATACTCACGCTGTATGAGTTTTGTTGTGCATTGGTGTTGTGTTTGCTGAAAATAAATTAAGCAAGATTAGAAATATCATCAAGTTTAATCCGCACCAGTGCACTTTATTTCTTAGTTCGTTCTATTCTATGTTATAATTCTCTTTGGGTCTCAGCAAGATTATCTTTCTCACAATTGAATCAATGAAATTAACAACTTATTTTACTCACTTATTTCATTTCTCTTATGTAGTACTGAGTGTGATGTGTCAACACTCTTGTTAACTGTTGCCACCCTTTGTTGTGGATCTGTGTTGCAGGGCTGTTCTCTGGATTTTTGCACGATGATGCTAAACGTTAAAAGGTCAATTACTTCCGCGTCCTTATCCCACTTACATAGTGTCGATATAAGGTTTTTGTCCTCCACGTTAAGCTATCTTCCATTATCTCAGTCATCTTGACCATGTCACCTTTCAATCCATCTTTCCCTTCCTAGACCTCTACCGGTGTACCGGTGTACCTCCACATTCATACTTAACCTTCTGCTCGTTACATGCCACGTTCAATAACATTGTATAGAATATCAACATTCAAATGTAAATGCATATTTTCATTAATTTTACTTACAAGGACATACTTCTGATGTTCACTGTTGAGAGACTGTTGTTAGCTAAAAGAGAAATATTACAATTAAAATTGTAGCAATTTAGATTTGATCATTCGTAAGACATACTGTCGTAAATTACCATTGTAATTTTATCGTTTCTATAAGGCTGGATTCTAAATCAAATCATTAAGCTCAGTTTAAAATTTAATAGACGCCAATTTTTAGGAAAGTTCAAACGTGGTCTTGTCAATTAAGACGCTTTGCATATTTAAATGGCGTTTCAGAATTTGTCCAGTAGATGCTCTGTTGCTTAATAAATCCATTTTTCCCAACTTACAATTTGACGTTGGATACTCTCTCCGGTTAATTTCAAAAGAGGCCTGATTCCCTGTAGACGTCTTCGACAGTTCTGGCTTCTGTACCAGTAACTCGCGCGTCTCACAGGAGGTATCCCTAAATTATACACTATCATCATCATCATCATCGTCACCATCACCATTATCAACAACCATCATCATCACCACCATCATCGGCAGCATGAACCAATGCCAACCATGCCAAAGACTTAACATGGCGATCCCCGTGAAGACTTGTAAAGTTTTGAGCAAACTTTATCCAGTGAAGTATGACTTGCAATACGATCATATAAAGAATACCTTTCTAGTATAAAAGTTACTATACGTTTGTACGTACTATACGTACGTAGTATGTAGAATACAGAGGGCGTCTCTACGTTGATAGAGGACGTCTCTATCAACGTAGAGACGCCCTCTGTATTCTATTGTTGAATAACCTAAGCCAGTGAAACACGTATGAGGCAATACTCACAGCATGGGGCGTCTATTAGTCGATTCTGCAATAAGAAATAGATTATTATTTGATAAAAATAAAACACTAACGAATTTCAAATATCACAAAAATACAATACACTATCACGCAATATCATAGGTGTTCGTAACGTTAGGGTCGTAGTGATATGAAATTGTATTGCGTACACCTCGTGTACGAAGGGCTTTATATCCCAATTAGCATTGAAAGTGTTAAATATAATCATAGCACAACTTACCAATACGTTCTTTCTTACATTCATAATTTGAGCTTTCATCATTCGGACCTACACCTTCGTCGCAGACACCGTCACACTGGCAAGTCCTAACAAAATAAACCAATAACAAATATAAAACCATTTTACGGGGAAAAACGTCGTGATGCAACCTGCACATATCGGCGAATAAATTCAAAGATATGTGCGAAGTCACGCAAAATACGCGCTAGTCGTGGAGTGAAGGAAAATGGAGTCCATCATGGCTCTAACTACATACATACAAATATAAAATATCCAAGACAATCTGTAACATTATTTTATCATCATAATCATCATCTAACTATACGTCTTCCCATTGTCTGGCTCGGAGCCTAGCCTAAGATGTGACTAGGCCTTAGTCAATCACACTGACCCAGTGTCTTTGAATTTCTTCGCCGGTATGTGCAGGCATCACGTTTTCTTTCACGTAAGAACGTCATATACATGTAAGGACATTTGAAATTCGAAAATCGACAAACAAATTGGTAGTCGTAAGTCAAGTGCTTAACCCCTGAGCCGCTGACGTTCTTCGCATCAGTATGTTACTTACTTTATTAAAAAAAAACATGCATAGTATAAACTTACGCCGATTTACGTCTCGGATGCACCGTTACAGCTTTACATTTACCTAAAAAAAATGAAAATCTCAAAACAAACAAAGCTTAGATACTGATTTTTCATTAGTGTATTTTTTATGAATATTTTTGTCATGCCATTAAGATTCTCATCAAGGTTGTGTAAGGTTATCAAGTTTATATTATTTACCCTAGATAAGCTAATAGTCTAATGGTTTAGGGTACGGACTGCCGATCTAACGGTCGTGGGTTCGAATCCCATCATTCTACTATTGTCGTGAACCATATACTAACAAGCATTTTCAAGCGTAGTTGGAATGGATAAAAGATATTAGGGAATTAATATAAATGTACTAATATTTATGTAGTGGAACGGCTGTTCCCTGCCAAGTCGTACCACTTTGTTCTCTAAGTTCAGGTTTATTTTCGTAAAATAATTACAATAGGAAATCAATTTACCATTAGTATTACACTCGTTTTCTTTACCATGTGTTTTTCTCATTTTCGCATCAAGCATACTCGAGTAAAAATCTCTTACCAACGGCAGTGGATTTCGTAATCTGAAAGACAAACCCATTCTTCAATAAAAATCTAACCGTAGAATTTCACTACCAACACACCTCTCAAAAAACATAGAAAACAAATATCTTCGTGTACAGATGTTCCCTGCATGTTTATGCCTGCTTCCGTGCCTCAAATTGTCTTTGCATAAACTAAGGGTATGCCAATGAGTCATAGAAAGTAGCTAAAGTAGATAAATTGAAAGACAGAATACATTCGAATAAGAAGACCAGCAAAATACCACAAATGAGGAAAGACTTCCATTGAAAGTTAAATGGAAATGGGCAGGACATGTACAGAGGATGAAGGATGATAGATGGACAAAAAATTTTACAAACTGGTACCCTATGCACTAAAGACTGAGACGAGGAAGGCCGCGTATGAGATGGGATGATGATTTAAAATACTTAGTAAGTAAAACTTGGAGTAGACTGGCGGGAGACAGGACTGGATAGCGGCTAGGGGAGGAGGCTATTACCCCGGGGGCGGTTCTTACAGATGAGTAAAAAAAAGGATTAATACATCACTGTGTTTGTTAACTTAATCTGTAAGTATTTTTTGTTAGAAATCAATAAAGCTTTTATATACAGGTATTCCGGAAATCAAAACGTACTATGATTATCACTTCCATTATATTCGACTTGTAAAGTAATAAAATCTCTATTATTGTAGTTAGTAAAGTTGGCTCGATCATACAAGACCTAACCTCATGCAAAATATGCGCCAGTCGTGGAGTTGCGAAAACATAGCCCCTACTACTACTAAAGTAACAGCAAGTAAGCATGGATTGAATAATAAAACTTAAGAGTTGTTCAAAAGTTAAGTAGATATAACAATAGTAAAAACCACGAATCAGAATACAATTAGGTGATAGATATAAAGGCGAAAATCTCAGCACTTTTTAGAATTATTGCAATTCCTAAGGTTTTAGAACCTATCGTTATTGACACCAAAATATAAAAACAATAACTCGAACATAAGTTGTATATTATTATAACGTGTTTCAGAGATTTAAGAAATGTTTCTTTAAAAGCTAGGAAATATTGAAACGAAAATTCCACACGAAAACAAATTAATATGTAAATGTAAAAGCAAATAAAAATCAATGATAAACAATCTATAAAACACCAATATTCACCTTAAATAATGATCCCATTTCAATGACGATTCCACATACGATATTTATCCGTTTTGCATCATCAGATCCGATCGGAACGAGGGTAGAAGAAAAAAACAGCAAATGTTCACTGAATGTATTTAAAATACTGGAATATAATTTTGAAAATTTGCGCAACAAACCTAATACATGACACCACAGTTCTGACATTTTGATTGACAGTTATTTTGAAAGTTCCGCTAACATCGTCAATGTCTGACACAAATTAATCCGAAGAGGTTAAATTGCATTTCAAACTCTTTCATAAAACCTCCTTAGTAAATTATACAAATCGTAACAAACCTGGCAGTCAAACTGGATGTAGGAAGCCAAATAAACCTGATGTTCATTCGCCCTTGTCCCTATAGATCGGCTCAATATTTACTACGATTTCATACATCTCCTTTCCTCTTTACTCTATCCTCTTTCACACAATCCATTCTTTCTTCGACCTTCTTCTACCTTTGTAGCCATCAATCAATCTCCACTACTAGGATAGAAACAGTTTCTGACAATGTTTCTCAATTATATTTTCCATGTTCACTTTCATAATGTTTACGATACGAACAAACGCTATTTTTTTTTTGAATATTTTGCATCCAAAACGAATCGATTTAAGTATCAACTGGACACATTATTTTTAAAACAGAATTATCTTCACAAGTAAACAATAAATTCTAAGGTTCAATAATTTTTCGGTTCAATAAAAAACTGTATTACATTCTGCATAAAAAGTCTAAATACAAGGGTCAAAGCAAAGGTCTAATAATAATGTTTCTCCACAAACAAATTTTAACTACACATTAACTGTGGGTTTCCATTGCCGAAACTTAGTTATGTCTCTGATTTTCTCTGAACATAACTTGTGTAGCAGATTCGTGAATGAAAACCTACGGTAAAAATCCTAAAAAAAAAATAAAATTCAAAAGCTTACTTACCTCAAATGCAGGAACCGATCGGACATTGCACTGCAAAATAATGATTACAAAATTCTTTAATATTGATTATATGCAACGACTTTATATACTAAAGGGACCGAACACTTCAAACTAAGAAAACGGTTATATAAGAGATGCAACATATTAAGTACGTTGTCCCGTTTTAATAGAGTAACCATAATTTTAATAAAAGTATGTGCTCGGTCCCTTTATAAAGTCCTCGATTTTATGTACCTTGTGGACATAAATACTTTTTAATTTCATTTCAGGTACTTATTTTTTATTCCTGAGCTTTCCACCGTAAGACATCCAGCAACAGAAAGAAAAATGACATATTTATAGTTCGAAATTTTGCAATTTGAATTCATCTAACTTAAATAGTAGGTACCTGAAGTCTTTTTAAATTTCTTTAAATTAAGGATAAATAAGTATATTATTATAAAAGGAACAAAATGTATAAAAAACTTACTGTTTGATGGACTTAAGTTTAATGCCTCGAACCGGCTTCGATAGCATTTCAAATTCAGTTTTGAAATTAAATGTAACGGACGAAGCTAAAAATAAATAGTATTTTACAATATCTATTAACATCTTCATCAACATTACAAGAAAGTAAACAATGACTTACTGCCTAAATTATTAGGTTGATAATGTTTAAAATTGTTTAAATATTTCTTAGATATATCTGGAATAATTAAAAAAATATTAATTGAATAACATTTTACTTATACATTTTGTTTGGAAAAAAAAAATAATAATTACCTTCTGAACTGCAACAACAGCTATGATATGGAGAAGCCTCACTCTCACCCTTTAACTATAAAAAATACAAACAATTTAATATTGGATGGATACTACGTGATTTTAAGGCTTGTACAAATCTGTTACAAAGAAGACAAGAATTTTATTTACTTCTTTTCTTACCGATTTTAAAGTTCCTTCTTCCTTCTTCAATAAATGTCTTGCAATGCCTTTAGTTTTAAATGCATCCCTGTTACAAACATAATTACCATCAAGTTCAGTATCATTTGTCAAGTAATTTATTTAAAGCCGGCTACAGACGCTAAGTTTTAGTTGTACAGTTCTCAGTTTTGCCTACACGCATCAGTTTTACTGCACAGTCGAACTGAAACTGAGCCGAAGGTTAAAACTGAGCGTCTGCAGCTGGCTTAGTTTATTTATATATTAACTTACGGCCAGTCAATTTGATCGAATTCAGTATTTCCAATAGAACAATAATATCTTAAACTTCGAGACATGCCATAATCAGAGACAGAGTTTGCTGAAATTATCATAATTTTTCAGATGATTTACTCAAACATATACCTTCAAAGATTAGTAGCTTGAATTTAAAATACAATTCTACGTTTCTTCTTTCTATTTCAAACATTAAACATCTTAAAAAAGTACGAATGCGAAAGTTACAATGGATGGATAAATGGATGTTTGTTTAAAGATATCTCCGAAACGGCTCAACGGATAATACTGTAATTTTGCATAGACGTAGAACGTAGTCTGGGAGAACACATAGGCTACTTACTATGTTTTTTTTTAATTACGCGCAAACGGAATCGCGCGCGACAGATAGGATATAATAATTTTTAAATCTCACCAGCTCTCTTCGCCTTCATTATAGTTCTCAAAGAAAATGAGGAGGTATTTGGCAGTAACGAGTAGTAATTATTAAACCATTTATTTGTGACTTGGGATTTCTGGGTTTTCGCTGTTGAACGGAAGAAATAAATCGTTAATTTCGATCTTTGAAAGACAATATTACTTTGGACGATAGCAAATTTTTATTAACGTTAGCACAAAACAAAATGCTTGGACATTTTGAAAAATATACCAAAATCTTCAAGACACTTATGGCCGAATACTGAAACGTCATTTAAATATGTAACCATGATTCAACTAGCTTGATGTCTGTCAGATTGTAAACGGTAGTTCCTAAGATTAGTTTCAGAATTCGACCGTTAGTAACGCAGATACTCTAACATATTAGACAATGATCAATTATTTTCCCTCAGTAATCCGTCATCATCCTGCCTTTACCCTTATGGGTGGTTAGCACAGTATGTACTTCTCCATACTTCTCTATCAGCCGCCATATCCTCATTCACGCCTTTCTTTAGCCTATCCTCTTTCACACAATTCATGCATACTTTCTTTGCCTTAACTACTAAAACTATATTACCCGTATCGCCTCCTGTGGTGATGGAGATTCTCTTCGAATTCGATTTTAATTCAATATCAGTTTCGTGTCCAGCAATAACATCTTCAATTGCATTTATTAATTTTCTATTGTTCTTACTCTTCTTTTGTTTGACCTGTAAATGTCAGATATTTCAATAGCCAGACAGCCTGAAGAATCATTTTGTGGCCTTCTATAAACGGGACTTACTTTAGAAATGTTTACAACATCAACCATTTTAGATCCAGAATGAAGTTTGAGTCTGTGCAGACTTTTAGCTGAATTAGTACGAAATATTTTCCTCTTCTTCAATTCCAAATGATTCGATTTACTAAACTGTGTCTTCTTCCAATCCTGTTGATCAATATATTCAGATAATCTATAAATTCTAGCTGCTTCGTCGTCTTTATCTTTCTTTGCGATCTCTTCGCTCTTTCGACTTGATGAATGGCTATTATTCTTTTTTCTCTTTTTGTGATTAGTTTTCTGTGATCGAGGTGTTATTTTTTTATTACTTCTGAAGATTTTTTTGATAACTGAACATGGTGTGATACTAAATTTCTTATGTCTACAGAAGCAAAGCTTACGCATGCGCTTTATACAACGACAAGTGCTTTTACTCTCAGGTTTGATTGGTTCTGGCTTATCACCTTCTCCCGTTTCATTATTCTCATTGCCCTCATTATTTTTAGATTCTTCTTTATTAGGTTCATCCTGTGGTGTCTTACTTGGTTTTTTATTGTCCAATGTCTGCTTAGAATTCGATTCAGATTTGTTTGATTTTATAAAACAAGAACTTTTACAATAATCAGATACGTTCTGTGGTTCGATAAAGTTATAGTCGCAACTACAATAATCAGTTTCGTTTGCGAATAAACGAGAATTACTTCTCCTTTCTTTGCTGCTGCATCGAAAAATGCCTTTGTAATTATGTCTTAAGTTCCTGGCGAATGTATTAGAATGTGTTATTCTCGAAACAGACAGAGAACTGGCTTTAAATTTGATGTCATAGAACCTAGATCGTGGTGAAGGATAGTCACTGCAACCTGACGTATATACCTCATATTGGTTTCTAGCTTTATTATATCTATATTTAGTCTCACTCAATGAAGATAAACTTGTCGAAAAGAAATTCACTCTACGATATTGCATTTTGCTTATTTTATTTCTGAGATAATCAATGAGATTTGGCTTTTGTTCTATTCTATATTTTACTATCCTTTCGTCTTTCCTTTTATATTTAAAATTGTCACCCGCGTCGTTATACTTGGAAAATAATCTTTGCGAATCTTTGTTTTCTTTATTTTCTTTTGTATGTTTCGGGAAATCTCTATCGAGTTGAAATCTTACATTATGTTTAGATATTCTCCAACATTTTTCTACATTTTCATCAACACTTGTCGGATAGTAAGTGGTACTGGGATATAGGCTACTAAATTGTGTATTAGATACGCTTAAAGGTAGTAAATTTGTTTCAAATTTTACATCAAAGTGATAACTATTATTGAAATGTCGTATCATATTTGTTTTTCTTTGGTTCCCGTTGAGTTCACCAAGAGGAAGTCTACCGTTTTTATATATGAGTGAATCCTCTTCATTATATTTACTTTTTGTTTGAGATAAATACCAATTTGTATCAGTTTGTTTTTTAGGTAACAATTCAAATCGCTCACAAATATTTATATGTTTTTCGATAATATATTTCTGAAAGATGTACAATTTCTTAGCATTATAAAATACTTTCGCACAGTCGTACTTATACCCCAGCTTCATAAGACCGAGTTCGCGATAAGAATAGAGATTTTGCTTAGGTGTACCTAAGTCCGTTTTCGAGACCTAGGTCTAATAAAGCCTAGGGCATAAGAATCTAGAAATCCATTGCTTATAAACACAATAAAGCTGAGAAATAAAAGAATATCATAACACTGGAACCTATGTGATAAGACTTGTAAAAATAAATCTCTTATAAATCTTACATTTTGTCTACAATGTTCTTCATCTTCAGTTTCCATTTCATCAAATTCATGACAGTCACTGTTACTATCTTCAGAAGAGCCTCTGTCATAAAATACTGATATATTTAGAAAGGAACAATTGAGTAATACTTGCTATCATCATCATCATCATCATCATCACCAGCTCACTATACGTCCCCACTGAGGGGTTCGGAGCCTACCCTAAGTGCATACTTTGTATGTATTGAAATAACTCAAGAACTTCTGGGCCGATTTTAAAAATTCTCTCGCCGTTAGAAAGCTACATAATGTGCCAGTAATATAAGCTATATTTTTTAATTCCACGCGGCCGGAGTCGCGAGCAACAGCTAATATTGAAATAGAATTGTACAGTGCTTACTTTTCTAAACTAACATCACTCAAATCGCCATAATCCACGGGACTCAAGCAAATGGTGCATAACTGTCCTAAATCGTTGAAGCAATGTTCGCAATAGACGCCTGGGCATTTTGGAGTATCACATCTAAAAGTACAATATACCAATTATATGATATTCAATAAACAGTATAAGCCTGCATTCACACGAACGCTTTTTTAACGTCGGCGGCGAGCCTTCGCTCATACGATCGCTTTAAAATGAGTCTTGTTTGATTCTTCCAGCGCTCAAAATCCAACGCTGCGCGAGATTTAAAAGCGCTGTTGTTGATTAGATATATTAAAACACATTTGTTCTATCTCAACGCTTTTTTAACGCGCGTTGAAAAAAGCGCTCGTGCGAATGGAGACTTTTTAATTGATTTGAACTACCTGTAAAGTTTCGAATCTAATTTGGTAGGTTCCTCAACAGTGCCACAGAGCAAACAATTTGGTTCCTTCGGTACAGTTCCTAGTAAACAGCGTAGCCACCAGAATCTTGAATAAATACAGAACTTACTACTATAATAATTCTAGCAAAGAAAACATACGAACAGAAAAAGGAAAATACATGGACTGAGAGAGGTCTTGATTTGTATTTGGATTGATATCCAATAAGGGGAAGATAAAATTTCAAGAAAAGACAGCAATAAATCCATTAGTATATCTATTTTTTGCATAAGTCTATAGTCATGTCCTTTTTCAATTGCAGTGCTAAAGGCAAATAAACTTAATATAAGTTAACTTACGGCAAAACAGAATCCAACCATTCTACAAACGTAACTTCATCTTTCTTAAAATACTTATATTCCTTGTGCAACTTCCTTCTCGCGAATTTCATGAAGCCACCTTAAAATATGCAACACTTAGACATCTATCGAAACTAGATCTATTTCTTAAAAATGTAAAAGTATAAAAAGTACATTATTATAATTTAATATGAACTAAGATATTTTATTAGAGCTAAGCTAAGCGCATCATAAAGCTGAAGGGAAACTTAATAGACCGTGAAATTAATTCTCTCTCACATCGTTGAATATTTAGAATAATTTTGTAGTAAAATAATAAACATTCTTCAAAGACGTCACTGCCTGGGAAGTACGTACGACTCTTAAGTGCAAAAAAGAGCAAATGCTCACGTCAGGACCAAAGCCGAATTAACGTAAAAATTCAATACGAACGTGGGCCTGAACGATTAAAACCCTATTTGTTCCTAAACTGAACTCCGAGTTCTATTAATTTTTGGGTTACTCACCTCTACTCTTCAATATGTGATTATAAAGCCACAACGCTCTGGCTTTAGCACGCTCCGGTCGGTAATGACCCATTATAACATGGCTAAGTCGTAGACCATACGGCTCGAATAGTGCAAAGAACCATAGAAGAAATATTAGTACACCTATAGAGAAAGAAATGATGAATCAAAATGGTTACAATGGTGAGAAAGAAATGATGAATCAAAATGGTTATGAATCAAAATGAATCAAAGTGGTATTTTGCTGAACCTCCGTATGGAAAAATTATGATTTAGGGAAATTATTGTACTCGAGTATAACTTTAGTTTGCACAAAAGAAAGATATATAGAACAACACGTATTTGAACAATGGAAACGCATGATATCACTGACACTTACCAATCTGTGTATACCGATATAAATCAGGTGGGTCAGGGTTCGGTAGACAAGAGACTGTAGAAGATGGATGTGCGGATAGAGGCAGAGTCAAGAATCCAATCAAAGAACGAAGCATTTCTGCAACTGGACCAGTCCCTGAGACTTGTACTCCCGCATTTGTAGGTCCGGCTAGGAGAATAAATTGTAAATCAAGAAATAATAAGAACACTGACACTAATGATGTCCATCCATGACTCTCCTGGGAGGAAAACAAAATGACACCCTTATTGCTATACTAATGACCGTTATCACCAACAGTCAAGCGTCACAGCAGACCGCAAGGGATTCGTTAGATTTGGGGAGACCCTTATTCAAAAAGACACCTATCTAAAACCAACTTAGGTATAGGTTGGTTGGTGAAAACGGCCATAAGATATTTATTGCTCACTTAAACTGATCCTTAGCTTTTATACATTCGCGATACTTAGAAGAACTGCAGATGCGTTGCAGAGCTTTTAAAATAAAAACATAATCTGTCCTTATACAACTACAATAGTAAGACTATACTTACGTTGCAAAGGCGTTTGAAATCTCTCATGATATCGTATCGTCATCAACACCCAATACAGACTGTAATCTGCTGCCATATGGATAAGAAGCTTGAATGTTGTTATCACCATATGAACGATAGAACGAGTCAGATAGACTTTCTCTGACGCCAATAGTCTGAATGAAGTTGTCTGTAAAATATATATTATATGTATGCAGTTCGACCCATGATGGGCTCCATTGTCTGCAACTCCATGACTAGCGCGTTTTTCGTAAGCTCCACACATATATTTGAATTTCTTCACCGATATAAGCATAGTCATAGATGTAGTTTGTCGTTTTCTCAGTATTATGTAAGAATGAACTTTCAAATTCATCAATCATAAGAGCCTTTGCTAATGAAATTGATATTTAGAACAGAAAATAATGAATAATGGTATCAATCTGGCATTTAACAGGTCTTTTCATAACTAACAGTACATAATTTAGTATCAAAACGAATTGTAAGAACCTCCTACGTTCTATTTAATATGGCATGTCGGGCTTGAACATTTGCTTAATATTAGAAGAGAAAAAAGTAGACTCACAGTAATGTATTTGGCTTTTTCTCGGCGATTCAACGGCAGAACCGTATCTTTGCCCTCTTTGAGCCTTTCAAAATCCAAGTTTCGTAGTTCTTTGGTAATATAACGATTGTCGAAACGAGATCTAGTATCGTACATGTGTTGGTACTTTTTAGCTCTGTAAGATTAACAACATCAAAAAATCTCTCTGTCTCTTCAACACAAGAGAGTGTCATCGTCGCCTGTCCTGAGCGGTCTCCTGCTTATTTTTAGCTGAAGCAGATCCAGCACCACAAAAACACTCAAAGTAAATGTGATTGAAATTATTATGATAAACAATGAATCGATGTTTTATCTCACAATAAATTAAATTGAACAATATAGTATTGGCGATCACGGACAGGTCGACGCACTGTGGGAAAGATCGTCCCTCAATATGACCGACGACCAGGTCAATATTGCGAGAGCGCACTGGTTGCGGGCGGCGCAGGACCAGGCATTGTGGCAATCTATAGGGGAGGACTACGTCTAGCAGTGGACGGCGTTAGGCTGATATGATGATGATGAATATAGTAAGAGATGCCGAGCCAATAGATATTGAGAGTTTGAAAAACATAAATCAGTACCAACTCACCTAAAAATAATAAGCAATAGAAACAAGCTGGTAACACAAGAACTCCACGATAACCAAGTCAGTAATGGATCAGCTCGGTTCCTGATCTCAGTAACAATACCAGCCGCAACCTGACTAGCGGACCGACTAGCGTTGCTGCTGAACGAATACGAATGATGGACGTGTATCTTGACGCACAGCAAGGACTGGACACGGGTAGCAAAGCTCTTGAATTCTAAGCAAAAAGACATGTTAGTTATGGGATTTCGGAGCCTAATTGAGACGCTCTGATCAGTCATAGGCTCATTGTTAAATGATCCTCGCCAAGGATGTGTAAAATTGCAACCTTGATGAAGTATTGTTCAATGTGGTCATTTATATGAATATCTTCCCATCTTATTCCAAGAAAGTTATAGCTTTAACCAGATTCTTGGTTAATCTTTTAAAATTAAAAAGATAGTTCGTATCGTAACGTTCATAGAATATATCCTGGCATTCATCAGCAATTCTCAGATCAAGGAACAAAGGTTTGTCTTACTTACTTCTTCTCATTGTTGCAACAATAGTAGTCCGAGTATAATCAGCAATATCGCATATTCTTCTGAAGCGTTTCAATGATTGGCATGATACTTCAGCGAGATAGTCATAACTAAAGAATCTGGGTACTTTAGTTCGTAGTATCCTATTCTTACCACCAAGGTTTAACATACGGACGCAATGCTGGTATGGCGTCCCTAACTTTTGGTTACATTTCATCGTAACCGAATTCAACCATGGAAAGGAAGATTCTAGAACATTGGCTGGAAAACAAACGAAAGTACAAACAATGCTGAACTTATCATCATTTAGTACAATTTTTAGATGATGATGAAGATAATCTGATCAGAATAAAAGCATATCTCTTACCAATACTAATCACCAATCGGTGTGTCGTAATTAATGTTGTTTTTAATTTCTTTGCAATCCCTTTTATACCTTCAGTCATTGTCTCTATCCAATCCTTCATTGCGTTAAATGGATTCTTTATTGAATCCGTTATATCCTTTACGCTGGTCTTTATTTGTTCCTAAGATGAAAACATTTATAGCTAGTACCTTGGTAAGGATACACGAAAAAGAGTAAGACAGTCTAAAATTAGGTATATTAACAGGAAATTGGGTGCAAATTAAAACATTAGGAATAACTAAACAAGCTCTCTAAACAAGCTCGATCAATTGGTAGTGATTACCTGATGACAAGCCATAGACTCCGATAAGACTTCAGAGTTCTTCAAAGTGTTTGTTGCAGGGCCGGTAAGTATTAGTACTAAGGCATAGCAGGTTAACGTATATCTCCCAACACGGGAGAAAAATTGCGGTATCAGTAGGAATACAAGACATCTATGGAAACATAATAACAATTATTGTAAAAGATATTGAGCAGGTAGCGCACGTGAACATTGGATCATACGACGTCCGACCTCGACCGTAGCTTGGATAATACTGACTGACGATTGACAATTACCTGCGGTCTACCCACTCTTTTTTAATACTCGACTACTTAGTTAATACTTTGAGTCCGTTAAGAGATAATCAAAAATGTAACTACCGTCTTTTTTATCCTTTAAAAGTAAAACTAACTACTCATTGAAGACGTATTGCGGATAAAACTTAATTTTTAAAGCCGCAATGCGCATTGAAATACATCTATCCTACAAAGTGAAGGTCTTTAGCGCTTTAATATAAAAAAAATATATATTTACCTTACTCGATAGCTGAAAGCCAATCCCAGAGTAAGTAGGACTCCGATTATAGAACTCATAATAGTGGCATGGATTAGGGATATTGATAATTGAAATACGAAAAACATGAAGCACAAATAAGTAAATACAATCCCTCCAATAAATCCGAGGACGCTCTTCATCAAGAAATTTGGAAATGTCTGATCGGTTGTCAAATAAACAAGCAAATTGAATACGGAAGAACCTTCGGGGCATAAATGCTTAAACTTTTTTACTAAACGTTTCTTCGTATTATAGCTGTAATGTGACCATTTTTGCATCAATGTGTTCTTAGGAACTTCAACATTGGTTTGTATCACTGAATTAATTTTCTCTTTTTCATATTCCGATCTGTATTTCTCGATAACGCGTGCCTTCCAAAGCAACGCGAAGTTAGCCATTTTTATGTTGGTATAAAATTGTTTGTTACGTATCTCGTATGTAAAATAATTTAAAAATATTTGGCGTCATAGTCCCAATATACAATATTCTATTAAATTGTAAAACACGGTGTATTTTCCAAAACCATCACCTGACAGAAGCTTGAAGACAAAAAGTCTCATTACTTCTATTTTCATTCTAACGGAATTTCTTGGTGGCCTATGTGGAACTTGAATTAAAGAAAAATTCAATCTATATTTTTTATTAATATTAAATATTTAACAATATTTTCAGTACACATAAGAAGCTTTTAATTTATTAAAATTAAATTAAGTTTGTAATAATCGGACCAAGTTTTAAAATATACAAGTGTCGTTAATCGTCATAGATTATTTAGTAACAGACTTCATAAAAGAAGGAACTATCCATTCATGTTTTTTGTCTTAAGACGAAACGACCTAATTCCAGAAAACAAATAAACTAATTTTAAAGTCAGCCAAAACCAAAATAGGTAACGGATATACATTGATGCAACATGTAACCAATTGAAATGTACAACAAACGTTATTGCCCAGTAAATTTAACTAGGCGCTTTTACTTAAATTAGAAACATATTTTTTCCTAAAATATGATTAAATTGGTGTAAAAATTTAACATTTTACAAAAACATCGACTTCTTCAAATACAAGTACCTAATAAAAAGCCTTTGTTACAAAATTAGTCCTTCCACAAACTTCAGCGGTAATAAGGATGTCGACAATTTTGTCATCAATTTTGTGCCACATCGCATTTATTAACTGAAACGTATCATATAGGCGAATAAAACTTAATATTAGAACAAAAGGCTTTACACAAGTTCGTTGACTCATCAGATATTATCAATAATATAATTAAAATGTGCTCCCTCCGTTTTGTAAAGGTTCTGCGCGAGGGACTCTTCATTCATAAAACATGCGCAGAACACTGCATTGCTACAAAATCAACTTCAGACTGTTTTAGCTCCGGTTAGAAGCCACATATTATATTTTTTCACGGCTTTTTCCTATTAAATATCGTTTATTTGTGTTAATGTGTGATTATATTTAGTGAAATAAATTGTAAAAATGTGCAAATGATTAAAATCGGTGTATAAGGAATCAGAGAAACGCATGTAAGTAACGCTAAATTGTAATTTCTTTTCGTACAACGATTACGTGGTGAAAATTCAAATCAAACCTTCATTAAAAATGTATTATACATGATTCCCCTTGCATTTCTTTCTTTATTATTCAAAATCTATTTAATAAAACATAATAAATATATCGTACCATATTTTCATAAAATCCTTTATATTTCTTTTTGAATTAAATCTATTTGTAATATACTCATTGGTTCTTTAAATGTTTATTAATTATTTTGTGCCTATTCCATATTCTACTAAACTGAATTATTTTGAAAGAACAGACGCATCACATCGTGCTTTACTCTTTTGTTTAAAATTATGTTATTAATTAGGGCAACATTTTTAAATGAATGTCAAAATAACTTTTGACGAAACTTTCTCTTTTTTAATATAAATTTCTGTTCTGTAAGTCTTTTTTATAATTAATTAGGAAACCCGTCTAGTCTTTTATATGTAAGAATGTCTCAAGGTATAGTTATTTACATGTTTACTTCTTTTTAGGATTTTATATTAAAACTAGCAGTCGCCAGCGACTTCGTCCGCTTGAAGTTTAGAAGTTGGAAACAAAGCTTTTCACCTTATTTTAACCTTTATAAAATAAGTTTGAAGTAGTAATGAACAAAATATAAAGTTTCTAAGAGTCATACCTACACTGTGAAAAACATTTTTAGGTTCGAACTATGACCCCTCTTTTTTGCCCCCCAAGGTAAAAAAATAAAATTCTTGAATGGCAAAGTTATTTATTAATGCCGAAGAGCTCTCATTCCAATTTTCATGCAATTCTGACATAGGAACAACTTTTCTCCATACAAACTTTAGACCCCCTATTCGGACCCTTATGGGTTGAATTTCGTAAAATCCTTTCTCAGAGCACTTTTACGTCGTAAAAGAAACGCCTATGCAAAATTTCAAGTCTCTAGGACCCGTACCTACGCTGTGAAACTATTTTTAGATTCCAACTATGACCCCTCTTTTTTGCCCCCCAAGGTAAAAAATTGAAAAATTCTTGAATGCCAAAATGATTTCTTCATGCTAAAGAGCTCTCATTCCAATTTTCATGCAATTCTGATGTAAGGTGTGAGAAATATCGGTAGATTTGAAATATGACCCCCTTTTTCCCCCCCAAAGAAGAAATTTATAAAGTCCTTGAATGGCAAAGTTATTTGTTCATGCTGAATAGCACTGATTCCAATTTTCATGCAATTCTGACAAAGGAATCACGTTGCTCCTTACAAACTTTGCACCCCCGTTTCGGACCCTTAGGGGCTTAATTTCGGAAAATCTTTTCTCAGTGCAAAACTACGTAGTAACAAAAACTCCTACGAAAAATTTCATGTCTCTAGGATTCGTACCTACGCTGCGAGATTTTTTTTTAAATTCGTACTTTGACCCCCCTTTTTTGCCCCCCAAAGTAAAAAATTTTAAAAATCTTGAATGAGAAACTTATTTGTTCATGCTAAAGAGCACTCATTCTAATTTTCATGCAATTCTAACAAAGGAATCATTTCTCTCCATACAAACTTTGGACCCCCGTTTCGGACCCTTAGGGGTCGAATTTCTCAAAATCCTTTTTTAGTGCTCATCTACGTAGTTACAGTAACCTCTGTACAAAATTTCAAGTCTCTAGACCTAGTAGTTTTGGCTGTGCGCTGATTTTAAGAAACCCCTCTACTCTTTTATATATATAGATAAGCTAATATTATTTATTTATTTTTTTTTATTACGAAAACAATTTTATTTTAAACCTAAAACTTTTATTTATCTTTCTAAAACACAGGTTTTTTTACTAATTTCAAAGGTTGTCAACCTCAAATGTGGGCTTTTTTTGTTTCATTTAATAACTATTGTAAAATTATAATTTTACATATTCCTTTATAAAACGTTACCTTTATATCAATAGTTTTATGAGTAAGGCTCCATAATTAACTTTTTTTCTTATATCCATGTGTTAAAACATTAGAATATTCTCCCAAGATACAGCGGTGACAAAGGTCATGGTATTGCACCGGGTGATTTCTACAACCTGCTGCAGATTCTACCACAGACTAGTACCCATGGAATACTTTAAATTAAAAACTAAGCATTTTATAAAGCAATATCTATTTATTTATACTTGCACTTGTCATATTGAACAAGTTGATAACCACTTCAATCATGTTAAGTGATCACTCATAGATGTGAACAATTGAAAATGCCTTTATTTGTAAAAGAGGTTTGTTTTTATCTATTCCAGTATGACTTGGCTATATAATTAACTTCAAAATGTTTATAATCAACCATTTCAACATAATGAACATTAAATATTTTAGTTATTTTTATACATTTTTCATTTAATTATTTTGATCTATGTTGTGCATTGACAGGAGGTAATGGGATGTTTCACTAAAACTAAGTAAAATTTTGAAAGGGGCCTACAAGAAAAAATATCTGGGAATCTTAGGTATAAAATCTGTGTAGTCTATAATGTCTTAACATTAGTCTAATCATTGCTATAGTAGTATAAGAGTTATGAATGATAGCATTCACTTGTTACATCATCAATTGAGTGATAATCCAATTATAGCAAACTCCTTTTATGTGTTCTTATGCATTCATAATCCATATTATGTATAGTCTTGTAGTCACAGTTATACTAGGTAATTTTAGTACTTACTACAGTATTTCTAAATCGTTTTTTTTCTATGTTGTTTTGGCGGTAACGGTCTGTTTATAGCCATTTTGTCTCATTTGTAATGAAATTGATTACAGCGCCATCTAGTGAAAAATTAAAGTATATGTTTTTCTTAACAATTGTGAGTTTTTTTCAATTGCTTTATTACGATGCCTCTTTTAGTTTCAAAAATGTAAAAGACCGGGGCCAATGGGTACAAGTGGTAATGTTAACAAAAGTCTAAAAATAACTTCTATGTATCTACAGTGAACATATGAAGCACGTGAATGCGTTAGGTGGTCTGTCATCGTCCTTTGTTATTTTGTTGAATAACATCTTACATCTTTGTTATAAATTGGACGCATGTATCGAATACTAGCGACCCGCCCCAGCAACGCACGGGTGCAAATCGGTATAATGCTGATACTAAATACTGCAGCGTTTGAAATGTAAGCGTAATCTACTAATTACAGTCACATATCAACTTTTAATTTACTAAGAAAATGACTCGAATAACTTATTACTGAAGCAAAAATATATTTAACAGAAAACGTAGAAAATAAACCACTCAGTAAGTAAAGTGGTTTGAATTAATTTTTCACGTAACAAATGTGAGTTGAGGAAATACCCTTGAATTTTTAAAGCGACGAAAGCTTTTAGGTTATATGTTTAGTTTGTTTCTATGTATAACGTGTTAACTTTATAATGCTCCTTCTTCATAATCCCAGAGCACTCTTTTTAATGAATATGGATGCTGTTTTGACTTCAATTTGTAAAAGTCAATGCCACTTTCCAAGGTGAACAATTTATTTCTCCAGAATCAAATGTTTACTTCTATCTAGTGCTATTAGTTCTAATTTCTACCATTTTTTATAGATAGGAAATGCGATAGGTCCCACATTCTCTACGTTGGGCGTAGGGAATGTGGGACACTGGCCAAGAAGTCGCCGGAATACCCACATTACAGCGGAGTCACGGGTACGGGAGTTTCGTCCGCGACCATGTTTGAATTTTAATTTAGATTTTTTTGAAATTTCTACCTAAAACAACAGTTTCCAAAGTGACCTAAGTAAGACCCCTAGTGGTACATGGAAAACCCGATAGAGGTATAGTCGTATCTGGCTAAGCGATTGTCCAAGAGACGTCAATATTTGACTCGCTTTAGAGGTTCCATTCTAAACAGAGTTTCTCGTTTATGGAGGTAGCTTGTCGGGACCAGAGAATGACTCGCTTAAGCCTTGTACACACTAGGACAGTATTTTAGTCGAGTAGCAACTAGCAAGTATCCGAAAAAAGGATTTACTAATCTATTCTACTAAAAGGTTGCCTTTGGGACACGTTTAGTTACTAAATTACTACCCTAATGCGTAGGTTTAGGCTTAAACGCGTCCGAACAGTAGTAAATCTTTTGATCGGATAAATGGTACTTGCTACTCGACTAAAATACTATCCTGGTGCGAACAAGGCTTTACAGAGGTTTCTCGCTTATTCAGAGTTAACTATATGTATCATGGTGTTTTTTTTTAATTTGTAGTCGCGTGTGGATTTATGTAAAATAAGTAATAACAATGCGCCCCAGTTCTATGAAAGTTTCTTGTTTACCGTTTATTGCCGAACACACTCTGATTTAACGAGCGAGACAACTTTATGCCGTTACTTTGGTATTATAATTTTTATAAGATTATACAAGGTTATTTATATCGAATTTAAATGTTCCTCCTATCCAATGATCAATTTTTTCACCAAAAACCAACTAAAAGCTGCTTAAATCGTATAATCTGGTTAACTAACTAAGGTGACACGATGACCCGAAGTGGGCTTTGGTCTCCGACAAGGAATATCTCCATACTTGGCGAACCCGCGCCATCCCGACCGAATCGCGGATGTGGAACTCTCTTAGTTCTATTTCAACCTCCTCAATCCTGCGATACCTGGGACGACCGACCGGGTGCTGACCACTCGGCCGTCCCAAATTTGCGCGTTTAACACTCCGATCATCATCCATACTTTCTAGGTGGCCGAGCCAGCGGAGTCTGTGTGTTTTTATCTCTCCAATGATGTTTGGCTCTGCGACCAGCTGCTCAATTTCTGCGTTATTTCTAATTTTCATTTAAATTAAAATAGTAATAGAAAGAATCTCTGAATAGATGTTTGTTTGAATGTATCTCCAAAATCGCTAAACGGGTCTCGTTGAAATTGCACAGATGTAAAAACATATCCTGGAATAATGACTACATACTTAGTTTTTTTTTTAATTTCACGTGAACGGAGTCTCTGGCGATAACTAGTCTGGCAATAAACTATTTTCGTTAACCTCATTTCATAGAAATGCTGGTCTATTTAAAATGTTTTTGCGGTAAATGTATTTGCATTATTGGGTTGGGCTGAAACGCCTAGGCGTGTTCGTTGTCATTTAATAAAAAGTAAATTACACTTTGTTCGCACGTATACTGCTTTTACTTTTGACCTGTAATAGGCGTAATAGGATTTGTACATTAAAATCTGTTTTTGTTAACTAGCAGTTGTGCGCGACTTCGTCCGCGTGTAATTAAATAATATTGCCTAAGTTACTCGGGGATAATGTAGCTTTCTAATGGTGAAAGAATTTTTTAAATCGGCCCAGTAGTTCTTGAGTTATTTCAATACATACAAAAATACAAAATTTCTCTCTTTATAATATTAGTAAAGATTAAACGTAATCGTGACTTTCCAAGAAATTCTCACACGAATCATAATTATGCCTCGCATTGTATATGAAAAAAAAGATAGTTTGATTTAATCTATACTAATATTATAGAGACAAACTTTGTATTCTTGTATATATTGAAATAAATCAAAAACTACTGGGCCGATTTCAAAAATTCTTTTACCATTAGATAGCTTAATTATCCCCGAGTAACATATACTATATTTAATTTCACGCAGACGAAGTTGCGGACAACGGCTAGTATTAATATACATACATACGTGTCGCCAGTGAGACGCCATATTATTATTATACGTTATATTTTGGTCTCAATATTGAAAGGATTGGATGAAATAACGATTCTAGGAAAATTTATGTGCAAATGAAAGTACTTTTAGAGGACGCAGTATATTGACTAAGTTATGACATACTACAGTAGAACGATATTACAAAATATGAATAGATTTATGAACGTATAACATTCGAGAGCAGTAAGCTAAGCGACCAAGTAATTCCCTTATATTCTACACTAGCGAACGACCTGGCTTCGCACGGGTACAATGCTAATACTAATTGCGGAAAATATGTAATTATTTACGACATCACATTAGGAACCTAAAAAATAACAGTATTTCTTCACTATTTAATGGATGTTTTTAACATATAAACCCTCCTCTTCAATCACTCTATCTATTAACAACCGCATCGAATCCGTTGCGTAGTTTTAAAGATTTAGGGATATAGGGACAGAGAAAGCGATTTTGTTTTATTATCCCTCTCTATCACATTAATTCATTGTCTATCTCTTTCTCCCAGACCATGGACAACGAACAGCCTCACCAAGAGCTGGTGAAGTGCGTGGTAGTCGGCGATACCGCGGTGGGGAAGACGCGGTTGATCTGCGCCCGCGCATGCAACAAGCATGTCTCGTTGTCTCAGCTTATGACAACACACGTGCCTACTGTATGGGCGATAGATCAGTATAGGATTTATAAAGATGTGAGTTTATTTAATAAGGGAAGGTAAGGTTCGACCCATGATGGGTTCCATTTTCCGCAACTACACGACTAGCGCGTATTTTGCGTGAATACACATATCTTTGAATATCTTCGCGAATATGTGCAGGTTCATCACGATGTTTTCTTTTACCTAAGAGCATCGGGTAAACATGTACATATGAAAACCAAAAAACACATTGGTACAACTACGAGTATCTAATAATAATATTAAACGATATTACTTGAATAAAGAGCATCCGACACAAATGCATGTCGTTGTAGAAGCATGGAAGAGGCGAAATGCAAGCGTCATGGAAGTCTGTAGTATCTTACCTCTTTAGGTTATGAGAATTACTTGCACGAAACACGATTTCTAAACCAAGAAGTAATAAAAAACTTTAATTGTTTTATTCCAAAACGAGAATCAGCGTTATTACTGTTGTACTTTCTACGTTTGGTACTGGTATATTCATAAAATTTATTCCAAATTCCAGAACATCCTTGTTCCTGGTACTTCTTATGATACATAATCTGGTCCAATGATCCCTGGTCTATCTTATTTTGTTCCGAGTGTCCTCCAGTATCGTATAATCGACGACTTATCGGTCCTCGTTTATTGCAGTACTTTATAATTGTTTTCGGAATAAGGGGAAAGGTATCGTCATATAATGTTAAATGTATCGATTTTTGGAACCAGGTCCTTGAACGTTCTTGGGAAGTGGTTGATGGTGTGAACGTCTCATTAAGGTTATGGGACACTTTTGGTGATCACGAAAAGGACAGAAGATTTGCCTACGGAAGGTAAAAAATTAAAATAGGAAATTGCCGTAATACTAACATTAACTGTCGTTATCTCTATTTATCCAAAGAGAATGATAGAGACGACAATATAAACAGAGACACTTCATACAAATATTTACTTTAATTAACCCTTTGACCGCCATACCAAATTAATTTGGCCAGTTACGTCACTCCCCCGCAATCCTGAATCCTTATTTGTAAAGCAATCTACGTCAGGCAATATAATTAAACTCAATTTCTATTACAGATCGGATGTTGTTTTATTGTGTTTTTCAATCACAAATCCGATATCGTTAAGAAATTGCGGTGCCATGTGGTATCCTGAAATCAGGTAATTGCATTTAACGATATCAATTTAAATTAAACTAATTTTAGACTATAGATTTTTCAATACAGCCGAACCTCGATAGGTTCCGACCTCCTACCTCGAGGGACCGCATTTGTGTCGCTTATAGAGGTTTCTCTGTAATCCGAGTTTCTCGCTTATGGATGTAGCTCGTCGGGACCTTAGAATAAATCTCGCTTATATAGGTTTTTCGCTTATCCAAGTTTGACTGTATATAAAATTGATATTGCGGCTACAACATTACTAATGCCATTAATTTTGTAGGCGATTCTGTCCAAACACTCCAGTGCTACTAGTCGGTTGTAAGAATGACCTGCGCTATATGTACAGAGATGAAACATATTTGAACTACTGCAAGGATCGCAGCCCTTTTATTAGGTACGTAATTATATTGGCTTTGATTGCAATAAAGGATACTGTTGTTGATCTAAAAGTACTCATTAAACATTAGTTGGGTTATTCATTTATTGGCGGATTAAAGACGGGCTAGGTTTGCCGAACTTTCGCCTCTCAAAAATTAACGTAATTGTACCCACACCTTTTCTGTTAATGTTTCGTAGACTACATTGTGGTTTTAAGTAATGTAAAATATATCTGTGGGTTTTAGTTTTTTCCTTTCTATAGATTCGAAGCCTTCAATGGAGTCAGGATTACTTAAATCATAATTCCGGTTTACGTGCAGTCTTTATTTATTACCATTTAATGTAGCATTTTTGTAGGGCTCCAAGGAAAAGTGACCTAGTAATGCCGGATCAAGGGCGGGCTTTAGCTCACGAGTTTGGCATCTACTATTATGAGACATCAGTGTTCACATACTACGGTGTTAACGAGGTATTTGAGAACGCGATCCGAGCGGCGCTCATAGCTCGCAGGCAGCAAAGGTTCTGGATGACTAACTTGAAGCGGGTACAACGGCCATTACTGCAGGTGACTTAAGCCTAAAGAATTTTATTTAGGGTCTAAAAGGCGCCGAACCTTCCCTAGAGGCGCCAGCCTTTTCAATTATTGTTCGTAACTTTTTTTGACTTGTATCTTGTTGTAGGCACCTTTCAGACCGCCGAGACCGATGGAACCAGAAGTAGTGACAGTGAACAGTGTTTATTTAGAAAATATGACTACATTATTGCGCCAACAGGTAAAATGTTTCTCATTAAATAAATATTTAGTTCTGCCTTCTAAATTTCTAGTCCTTCTTCAGCATCTATCAACTCGTAGTTGTATTTTTTTCAGTATTTCTCTGATATGGTGATAATATGTGGCGCGAAAGGTTTCCCCGTGCACAGGTTCATGTTGGCAGCGGCCTGCGAGGCTTTCCACCGTCTGCTGACCACTGACTGCGTCAGTTTGTCAGCCGAGCTCGCCCGTAGCTCTAGCGAGAGTAGCATGGTGAGTCAACTAATGGTAGTAAACTTACTAACAATTAGCTTAACAATGTTATACGTTTCTAATTTGTTTCAAATATAGCAAAGTTTAAGCGCCAATAGCCAAAGGGTACTAATTACCGTTCTAGTGGCAGTATGTTCGAATACATAGTGACATGTGCAAGTCTAGAGTTTAGTTGGAGTAGTTACACGAAATGTCAGTAAATTTTAAATTCACAATTGAATTTATTGTTTAAAGGTAAGCAGTATGGGTGAAGCGACAACAGGTGACTTTAACGAAGACACTGAATATTTGATCAGACAGGACCAAGCGAAGCAGATGAGGTGAGTCTTTATTTATACTGTGTACACAATTTAAAAGGGCTTCTTTTAAGATTGACAAATCTATACGGCACTGATTCCCAAGGTGCTTCAGGTGGGGTCCGGGAAATACCCAAGTACCAGTAACATTTTAATAGGAACATAAGAGAAAATAGTCTTGGTAATTATGTTTTAGAGTATGGGATCAGATCAAGCGTCGGTCATCTTGTCAGATCCTGCCACTCAGTGACAACTGTAAGAAGCCGCCAGACCTATACAGAGAAGTCAATCATCCAGCTATCAACTCCATTAGAGTTGTCAAGGTATTCGAAGTAGTTTCCATGTCTTTTTACATTTCTAGGAGGCCAAATACCTGCTTTCTGATGTTATGTATTAAAATTACTATTTTAATAATGTATTGGTTAATTTAGGAGTCAAAGTAAATAAATTAAACTATAACTTATTGTATTTAACCTTTCCAGTGCGATAAAATACAGCACGCGACATCACAGACTCAAACGATTGTGACAATGAGCAAGTTAATCTCACAAAATGTGATGCAGGAAATTATCAATTTCATATACACGGGGACATTGGACAGTAGTGCCTTCAAACAACAGGTAAAATTACATAGTAACACAGTAACTGCCACTAAATTCACTTTAATATGACTGGGTATCGACCTCAATGACACTTGTCTCTGTTTTGTCAATGATAAAGTGTCACGGCTTTCGAAGCCCACAGTGAATATTGTGGTGGCATTTACAATGTTAACTATAAGCTTACAGCACAACTTTATAACATTGATTATCGAGTATTTCTATTACCGAAATACTGTAAGAATATAGCCATCACTGTCTTTCTCTTTGAAAAGACTGAGATGGCAATGTTTTTGAGTTTTTCGGTGGTGAAAATGGTGTTTAACTAAAAGTACCTAGATTATACTGCTTTAGTATGAAATAAGTCTAAATTACTGAATTGTACAAAATGCTAAAAGAAGTATACTTATCTAAAAATAATAATCTACATATTTGTTAGCTTTTAAAATATAAGCTTTCTTTCAATTTCCAAGATTTTTCTACGAAAATTCAATAATATTTTTTCTATGGCTTTCTATATTTCTCCTGTATAGTTTAATCTTTAATATTTCTCAATCTATTTATCTTCTTATTATTAATAAAAAAATGAAAATAATAATTATATAATAATAAATAATTAATATTATGTCCTGCAGTCCGCTGCGATTGGATTACTACTGGTAATTGTCATTATAAATTAACGCATAAAAATCATGATTAATTTACTTCATTATTAATAATATACTCCATTATTTATTAATATTATTATTATTTTTAAAATAGATCCTATTCATCTGTAGATATTATCTTTTGGCAACTTTTGTAACACTATTTTTGTATTATTATTTCGTATTTTACTTAATGTATAGCATTCACTAAGATAATTTTGGTTATCGCACATTGATATCATTTACAAGCTATATTGTATGCTATTTTAAAAAATATCACTGAATTACATATTAATTTTTACCCAACTTTCCGAAGGGAAGAGGTTCTCAATTGGTTTGTAAGTTTTTTTTTTTAATTTAGTTTCAAAGAGCGAGTTTTACAACATACTGTCATCTGTTTCATTGTCTTTAAAAAAATAGAGACAACAATATGTCATCTTAAATACAGTCATTTTAAATACATATTAAGCTAGAGTATTTCACGGAGATAAAAATTAGCATCAGTCATATAATTTCCATGGTAATAATGACTACAGGAGATTCGTCAAGCTGCAGAACTCCTAGGCTTCCATGAGTTGACCAAGTTGAGCCAGTTTATACTGGACCAGCATCTGCTGTTTGATAAAGGATTCATGCTGCAGTTTCATACTGTAAGTACCATTACAAAGTATATTTTAGGACCGTTTTGAAGTCGATTGATTGTAATTTTGGACTATAATAAAAATTTATTAAACTGCCTAAATTTTTACGTAGCAATCGTACCTTCAAGGCCATTAGAGGCTTTATGTGTTGCTAAGAGTTTTTGACATCTGTCGAACAAAATACTACATGATTTTTCGCAAACTTTATATTAATTTAACAAGATAAATTCTTCGTGGAAACTAAATAAATCATTATTCAGCTACAATACCTGTATTTTTAAATTATTGTCTCATTTACCCAATTACAGTCATTCCCGCAAAGATTACGCGAGATGTGCGTGGAACGGAACCTATTCGCTGACGTCACGTTCGATCTAGACGATGGTATACATTTAGCTCACCGCGCGGCGCTGATGGCGCGGTGCGATCCAATGAAAGCGATGTTCCAGGGACATTTCAGAGAGAGCACGTCTAGAGTGGTAAGTAAACTCTTCGAGAGAAAAGGACGCCCTCTTCTTTTTTCTCTTTCCATTTCGACCTTTAAATTTTGCGTCTGCTCCCCCTTTTTTCGTATCTCCAACTGTATGCCTGTTCTCTCGATAGTATTCTATGTACAATCAAGGTGGTTAATTATTATAGTGCTATGTCTTTTACCAGATCTCTTTCCCGGGCGTTAAGATGTACGCATTTCAAATACTCCTCTGCTACATATACTCTGACAAGATACCGACTGTGGAGCCGATCCGGTGTTTGGAACTATTGGAATTGGCTAACAGGCTTTGCATGAACCGCCTAGTCAACCTGGTGGAGGCCAGGGTGATTGAGCATCTACAGCACCAGGATAGGTAACAGGACGCTTCCAGATCATGATCTGTCCCATTTTGGGGGTAAACCCTAATACTAAGACTTTTACAGGGTCTGCGGTGAGGAAGATCAAGTAGTTGAAATTTGCCTGTCCTTGTTGGAGCCTGTTAAGGTAATGTAACATTTTATTTATATTCAAATGCATAATTTTGTAATATTACACATTTAAAGTTACTTTACACATTTAGAGTAACAAATCACTTTACAAGTAACATGACACATACACATTCCATTTCACATTTAGAGTAAGATTACACATTCAGAGTAAATATTACACATTCAGAGTAACATTACACGCTCGGTTTCAGTTGCACAACGCGCACAGCTTGGCGGAGTGGTGCACGTGGCGGCTGTGCGGCGCGTACGACCGCGTGTGCCGCGCGCGACATCTCAGCCAGTCGTCTAGGGAATATCTCGCTGATAATCGCTGGCCACCTGTGTGGTAATTATTATCTTGGTTACCGAAGAAGCTATTGAATTGACTCTCGTATTAGTTTATTATTATAACCCCTTTAATTCTCCTTGACCAGAGGCAACAATGAGCACTAATGTCGAAACCCAGCTATAATTTGATCGAATCGTGTAACCAGTGCGTAGTTGGCACGTGGATTAGATGAGTAATCTAGTTCTGGGGGTGCCATCTCAAATTCCGGTTTTTACATTTCTAGGTATGTGAAGGAATATGACTACTATCAGAAATATCTACACGAGCAATCCAAAGAACAGAAAGAGATCAGACCAACAACATCACTTCAAGCGAATCAGCAGACTGGTTGCCTTTGTTTTACCAGTAAGTTATTCTTTCATGTAATTGTGTGTAATATTTAAACGAGTTAAAAATGAATTAGCTTTTGCATAGATTACAGCCTTATACGCACTAGGATAGTATTTTAGTCGAGTAGCAAGTACCAAGTATCCGAACAAAGGATTTACTAATCTATTCTACTAAAATGTTGCTGTTCGGACACGTTTAGTTACTAAATGACTACCCTAGTGCTTAGGTTTAGGCTTAAACGATTCCGAATAGTAGTAAATCCTTTGTTCGGATACATACTACTTGCTACTCTACTAAAATACTATCTTGGTGCGAACAAGGCTTGGGTTATGTACAAATCAAGAAACATTAGCTTTGGTACCGTACTTCCCTATTTGAATCACTACATTTGAGGTCTCTTAGTAGTACTTTGAACTACGTCTTCTAGGTAAGGTACGTCGGGAGAGTGCAGAGGCGGGCGCGAGCGCGGAGACGGGCGCGGTGACGGAGGCGCTGCCGGACGCGAGCACGGCGCTGTGCCGCACCGAGCCGCAGCCCAATCCGCCGCTCTGACGCACGCCTTTCTGGAGGTAGATTCGGAGGAAGTTTATTTACTACTTAAGTTAGAAGACATCCCTCAATTAAAAGTTATTCCGCGAATGAATGAGTGTGCCGGAGACCATTACTAGTACTTTTTACTCTTCCTACACTTTTCATATGAGAAGGAGAAATCGGTGGAATTGATGTCTAGGAAACTGAATATCTTCTTTGACCTTTAAAGCATCGTATTCCTATATAGTTTTGCAGTCAATAATACATAAGTATTATTTGAAGTCCCTTACCGCCATCTAAGATGTAAAAGAATTTACAATTATGTTTTTCTCCTTGTATCAAAATTAATTAATGTTGGTGTGTCTAGGTCTCTCCGTTTCGCGGTGCTGGTGCCGGTGTCGATGTGCTTCATGAGTACGATACTGACCATACTGTTGCTGTTCCACGTTTACACATAGTTACACACTCCTAGTGACACTCACATAGATCGCACTTGATTTACATATAAAATTACACAAGTGGTTCTCAAACTTTTTTACACAAGTAATTATTTTAGGATTAAGAGAATAATTGAACGTGTAAAAAATGTGATTAAAATGGTTAATTAGATTTGATTCAATTAATCTCATTAAGTTAACGAAGTTTTAGACCCTGCAAAAAAGTATGCCTTTTAAAATAGTGTTAATCTCTTTTTGTGTTCAAATTAGTTTCATTAAAAATTTATTTGCTTCTGAAAGGTTTTTTTAAGTGTTGGGAACCACTACTCTACACGACTGCTAAATTTTCCTAAGTCTAAGCTTTCAGAGACTGTTTCTTATAGGACTAAATTTGACGGGTGTTTGTTGGTGTTTGATTAATTAGTATCAACAATCAACATCAAAATCCTTTGTGGAAGTTACCCACGTTTATTTATTTTATTGTGACAGCTGTCAATGTATAATTTCAACATAATTGACACTTTTAAATGTTACCAGGATACGTAAATAGGCAGCGTGTTGCCATCATTCTAAAATCCCTCCTTTATTTTGTAGTACAAAGAAAAATGATGGAAACATTGTGTTGGTATAGAGACGTACAGTATTGGTCAGTCACTATTATTATTAAGGGTAAGATAAACTAGCTTGTGTGGTTAGTTTGTATTGCTAAGATATGTAATTGATTCAAATATTTTAACGTTAATTTGTTTTAATTATTCCATAGTATGATTCGAATTATATCATCTTCAAAATTTTACACTTTTTTTTAATTAATTTGAAGTAATTGCAGTTCGCAACGTTTTAGGGTTTCCATTTTTTGTTTTTTACTTTTTTTATTGACTCATACAAATTTCCATAGTACATTTAATAATACAAATTGAGCTACAAATATAAAAACTTTAATAAGATGGTAAAAATACCCATGAAATTAAAGTAATTAAGTTATATTTTTAAATGTATTGATTATGTTTATTTTATTTATAAACTTGTCGTATTTTTGTACCTCACGTATTCATTTTAGAGGATAGTTTAGTATTTTAATTATTTTAGTATGTAAGACGCTATATAATTAAGTATTAGGTATTGTATTATTTTTGTACTAATGATATTATTTACAACACAATAAAATAATTGTATAATTTTAATTAGAATACAAATCACAATTAGTAATCGCTTACACGCAAACAAAATTATTATTCAAAGTTTTTTTTTTTACGAATTAAAAGCTTACTGAAAATGGACTTTGGACTATTAAATAAAAATTGCGTTATTTAAAAGAAATTACAATATTTTCTTGCTAAATAATATTTCCGATGATCACTACATAATTTTTTTGTTTGCCATAGGCTTTTTATAGTTTTTAAAATACAATTTATTGAGTTGCTCTAAGCAGAATTTAATTCGAGTTAAATTGTACTATGTTTAGGTTTGGTTATTCGTAGTCTGTGATAGAGTTTAAATCGAAACTGTGATGTGTTAAGAGCGCTATGTGTGTTGACAACGCCAGTAATTTATGTCTCCCACTCAGAGCTCTCCTTCTCTACCTTTAGTGTACTGTGTGAAAAATATTCACTAGCGACTCTTTCTGTAACCATTACTGTTAGTGCGATTTCTGTAAGGCGGTTAAAACTAGCTCTACAACCGTCGTTATTTAAATTCAAACGTTCGATATAGTGTTAGCCAATCAGCGGGCTGTATTATCGACGTTGGCAACACCACTGAGTTATTAGCTCTGAGTGGCTAGAAAGAATAGTGTTGCTATCATTAAAATTGACGAACCACAGATATAGGCACTCTTATTTATTTTTATTCGCATGCTTTGCGTTTAATTGAATTTTATTTCTTTATAATTTTACAAATGTCTGCAGAAAAGTTAAATTAATCAGTATTATTTTTATTCCTAAGATTTTAATTATAATCCATTTAATGGATTTAAAACAATTAGTCCGCATCCGCACAGGCGGTTTTATAACGTACGTTAAAAAGCGAGGCTTTTTAATCGCGGATTATTGCATTTTTAGCGCTGGACGAACAAACTAAGAATGATTTAAAAGTTTTCTTGTTAGAGAGAGAGTGTCAAAACAGCCCTTACCTGACCACAAAAAAGTGCTCGTGTGAATGCGGACTAATATGTCTATTTTAATATATTTACGTTCAATTGTTTAAAACAATTCACAGAAGATTTTGGTGTAATTTATCAGAGTCAGAGAACGAATGTTACCATGTTGGCACTAATCTAGGTACTCGTCATCTATGAACTTTGAAGTACAAATATCAATATATCTTACACACTTTATTACACATTACACACTTCGTTATCGTAGTATTCTACTGCAGTTACACTTTTATTATTACATATTATGAATATAAATGTAACATCAGTGGAATTCTACGATAAACATATGTCGGTCTCGTCCAAAGAATCTCTGTATTTTCTTATTGCATTTTATTCAGTATAAAAAAATAATTTTAAATTGTAATCTCATAACAATGCACTAAAAAGCAGGGTTTCAATAAAAACTATTTGCTTCAATTATTAGATTATAATTATTTGTAAATAGAATAGATTTCAGTATAAAAATCACCATAATGAAGACAATGGCTATCGGAAACTGTATCGTTCCAGTCCTAGGGGTATATTATGACTCAATCACCACTACACCGGGTCTATAACCGTACCCAAGCCCAACACGCGCACCGCCTCTCGTCGGGCATGACGTCTGTCACGACTGTCAACATGGCGTGATGCTCGAGACACCCATAGACAACCAGACCATAGCCAATACACTACAGAAACTAATAAAAACACTTTTTCAACAAAACACGCATGAAGTTATTTCAAAGGTTATTTAAATCGGAGGTAACCAAACAATTTGGCCATAGACGACTTTAAAACTTTACTGGTTTCGGTGAGCCCCCTGGGGTCTATCTAGGACACTTTGGGGATCACTGAACTAAGTAAAGTGCAGGAAACAAAAGAACACAAATAGACAATTGAAATCTATTCTAAGAGACAAACCTAAACTTCTTACATTAGGCGATTTAGAGCTAGTATTTTAAATATGGTCGTATTTAATGGAAATAAGGAATAATAACAAAAAATTAACACTCGAAGCACTGTCAAAATATATTTTATATCGACACACTGACGGCGCGGACCCGAACGTGGTACGTTTCGACCCAGCGGGGCCACCAAAGTACTTTTCGATTGGCGATAGCGCTGATGGAATCGACAAAATTGTATGAAACTGACATTGACATTCGATACAATCATGTGATTGTTACGTGTGATATATCGAACGTCAATATCAGATTCGTACATTTTTGACGTTCGCTATAGATTCGAATCGTAGAGAATGTACTTTGGGTGGCCCCGCTGGACACAGGGTAGTGTGTCATCATGTAGCTAGTGAAATGTAATATAATTTCTTATTTCCATTGAATTCAATTATAGAAATGTATTTTGCCAATCTTCACCGTCAGCTAATGACAATCTGCCATTTTTTACGTACCTATAGTTTTTAATATGTGTAATAAATGTATGTGTACCTACTAAATTGTTTTATTGTCTTTGTCGTTTCCACTGACGAAACATTTACAAAAACATTTTTTCATCCCCATCATACTTCTAAATATATTAATATTTTTTATCGATGATTTATGATGAATTTTTTTTTTAAATCAAGCCATTAGTGTTTGAGTTATTTCAATACATACAAAAATTATAATTTGGAAACCATTCCCCTTTATAATATTAGTATAGTATTATAGGACAGAAATGTTGAATTTTTGTATGTATTAGAATAACTGAAAACTACTGGACCGATTTCAAAAATTCTTTCACTCATAGAAAGCTACATTATCCCCGAGTAACATAGGCTATATTTTTTTTAATTCCGCGCAGACGAAGTCACAACAACTAGTACGTAAATAAAACTAAAATCTATGAAAAGGAATATTTATTGGTCATAGAATATTTACAATGTTTACTTATTTTTAAAATGAGCAGAGTCTGATGAAAGCAGTAGTGATGCAACCTGCACATATCGGTGAAGAAATTCAAGGATATGTGTGAAGTCACGCAAAATAAGAACTAGTCGTTAAGTTGCGGAAAAATGAGCCCATTACGGGTCAAACTACATCTATAACAAGCAAGAATCCATAGGACCCTGATATGACTCGATTAATGTGGTTTCTCACTTATCTAGGTATGACTGTATTTGAATAAATTTTTTTGGATTAAAATTGTTTACAGTATTGTTTTAAAAGAATTATTTTTTTTAATAACTTTATCAAAAGTATTATTAACTAGAACATTCTTACTTTATTAGTAAATAAAAACGGCTACACTCACGTTATTAAGATCCGGTAACGGTACCGACTAGTTTCGAGCCTGTCGGAGCCGTTTTTATTTACTAATAATAATGTCTCACGTAAGTTTAAACAGTGAAATTCTTACTTTAGTATTTAAATGTAAAACTGAAAAAAAAAATCGTATACAGTCGAACCTGGTAAGCGAGAGCCCAAGGGACCGCAATGTTTGTCTCGCTTATAGTGGTTTCGCTCTAATCCGAGTTTCTCGCTTCGGAAAATAGTCCCTCGGAACTGAACAGTGACCCTCACTTATAGAGGTTTTTCTCTAATTCGAGTTTCTTACTTATGGAAATAGTCCCTCGGGACTGAACAGTGACCGTCACTTATAGAGGTTATTCTCTAATTCGAGTTTCTCGCTT